>APFE031211409.1:84945-95122 GCA_000404065.3 Pinus taeda | reverse complement strand
GGTTTTGTCATTTGAATCATCCAAGAATTGTTCATTTATGTAATGTAAAGGAGCTTGCCCCCTCAAAGAGGCTGAATTTTAAGGCATTGATCTATCTTTTCTATCTTTTTCTTGAGCTAGTTTCATAACATTTGGTATCAGAGCTTTGTATTCTATGGTTTCGCTGCTCCAAACAGGTCATCGTGGCATTTTCGCTATAAATCTTTTTCTGTGACGTTACAGAAGCTAAAAAAAAAAAAAAATTAAGAAAACATCGCGCTGAAGCTTGGGTCCGAATTTCAGAGCATTTCGCACTATATTTGCAGAGATATGATCTGAGGTAGTTGGTCTTTTTGCAGACTTCTGAATTACATTCCAAACAGGTGACCTGGGGAAAATCGTCATAACTTTCTCTCTGAGCATCGGATTGAAATTTCGTAAGAAGGTATAGAAAGAGGACATATTGTAGTTTCTTGCATATATTTTTCAGAGCCAAAGGTCGAAACAGTGACTCGTGGCCCGTCGTACAAGTTCACTCTACTGAACTAGTATATAATAAGGTCACTGTGGGAGATTTCGCATAACTCTTCCTTGGAGAATCCAATTTGGATCAGACTGGTGGAATTCGAAAGAGGACACAGAGGGCTACTACAGGTCACAATTTTAGAACTATATGATTTGAATGTATAGAGATACGTCAAAGGCAATATCGAGCTCCTACAAAGTGAAAAAAGGTGTGTAGATTCTTTTAAATTTTTGCTTAATATTGGTTTGAAATTTATTTTGAAGGAATTCAAAGGCAATAGTAGAGCATTATTATCAGTAACTAATGCCCCGAGGAAAGAAAATGCAAACACCTAGTAAAGAACCTGAAATCTCTAGCATGACTCATGAAGAAGAGGAAGAAATGCAACATGATATATCAAAATTACAAGACCAAGTGCAACACTTGTCCCTTGCACAAAAAGGAACAGAATCTAAGATGGATGGTTTAAAGAAAGATGTAGAAGCTAAGATGGATGGTTTAAAGAAAGGCGTAGAAGCTAAGATGGACTGTTTAAAGAAAGGAGTAGAAGCTAAGATGATTGACGTGGAAGCTAAGATGGATGATTTGAAGATAGATTTGAAGACAAACATGGAAGATTTGAAGACAGGCATGGAAGTTTTGAAGACAGGTTTAACAAAGTTTCTACAAGAAATGCTTACTAATGGTGAAAGGGTAGTAAAGGAAACTCATGATGAGAACAAAAGAAATGTTAATCATGATTTCATAGATTCTAATGTTGGATCGAAGACGCACCATATTCCAAAAATCGATATGAGGAAGTTTGATGGCAAGGATCCCGCAACATGGTACAGATGGAGCAATTTTTCGATCTCAATAATGTGAAAAACACACAAAAGGTACGTATTGCAACTTTATATTTGGAACCAAATCAGGTTGTATGGTATCAATGGCTTTGCTCTCGTAAACAATTTATCACTTGGGCAATTTTTACGGAAGAATTGATAGCACATTATGAGGATACAAAAAGCAACACTTTTTTTAGCCAATTGATCAGTCTCAAACAAAAGGGTTCAATAATGGAGCACATTGAGGAGTTCCAAAAATTGAACATAAGGGTAAAAAATATTCCAGAGGAGCATAGGATTGTTGTATTCATAGGGACTTTAAAGGATAATATCCAACATGATGTTCGCCTTTGGCAACCTAATTCATTAGAGAAGGCATTCAAGTTAGCAAGAAAAATGGAAAGCAAAATTATGGCAACCAGGAACCATACCACTCATAGCTATAAAGATGGAAGTGTTTTTGCCCCTAGTCTTCCACAACCTATAAGGTTTACAGCACAACAATTGGAAGAAAAAAGAGCAAAAGGGCTTTGTTACAGTTGTGATAGCAAATACACTAAAGGTCATAAGTGTGCCGAGAAGAAATTATTCTACATAGATTGTGAAGAGGAAGAAGAAAAGGAGCAAGAGAGGTCAAAAGAAGAGGTTTTTTTGTTTCGTTCATTTTAAATAAAGAAATATATTGATCTGTTTGTTGTATGACTGGAGTAGTAGAGAGAGACAATTAGATTCCTTACAAATTGCAAATGATGAAACGACTCTGCTCTTCTCCATCAAAAACTACAAGATGCAGACAGACAATAAAGAGACAATATAGACATAAATAGAATAACCAATATAGAGTCATAGCCACACAAACATTGACATACACAAAAAAAAAATCCGTTGCAAATACAGATGATATAGAACTAGGATGTGAACGAAAAAAACTTCAAACTATTCGTTTAAAGTTGCATGCTATATGCAATTTCTATATAGTGTGTGAGCAATGACTGTGAGGACTTATGATATAACGATATGTAAAGGGCATAGAATAATTATGTAAACATATTTATCCTGTTATAGTAAACATGATGAGACAATATTTGAAATTGATAGGTTATGGATTAAAACTATTTATTCAACTGTCCTTGGGAGCTTGGTTGCTTGCTCAGTAGTTGGTTATATGTTAATTACTTTAACAAGTCCAATGTCACATGAAGTGAACGTAAATGATAGCACAAATATTTTGAATTTCCAGAGAAATCAAATAAAATCATGAAAAAGTAATTATAAGGCAAGATTCAGAGCATTTGATGAGATCTATATTGGCTATTTTCAAACTTGAAGTAAATGGTATTTTAATAATTATAATATCCCCTCACTGAATGGATGCCTCTTCCATTACGGCTATATTGATTTGTTTGTTGTATTATTAGATGGATGCCTCTTCTTGCACTATGTTTTAGTAAAATTAATGTTTTATGTATTAGTAGAATTAAAGTTCCATGTAAAGGCGTGATAAGACAAATGAAGAGGAATTAATGGGATTGGGTATCAAGAACATTATAAATAAAATAAGGGTGGGCTTAATGGGATTGATAACCAGGAATATAGTGAAAATATAAAAATAGAGAAATGGGATTCTGTATCAAGAACAGATCCAAAAAAAATTCAAATAAAGACTTAATGAGATTGATATCCAAGAACATAGCTAAAAAAGGATTATAAAAAATTAATTAATTAAGAGGATCAATAGGAATGCTAACCAAGAACAGATTAAAAATATATTTATGGATTAATGATTATAAAAATATTAATGGATTCAATCTAGCCAGAAATAATAACATTGTCTATAAATTTGCCTAGGTTTATCTAGAAAAGGAAGAGGGAACAGAAACCACTCAAAATCACTAAATTATAAATACAGGTTTAGCTCCTTGTGAACATAGAGAGAGAGAGATATGGGTTACAAGACCGAGCTATTAAAATAGTTTGGCATTTGATGCCACTATAGATAATAGCTTAGTCAATACATTTAGCTAGATAATAACTTAGTCTATGCATTTATCGAAAACATATCAAAATAGGGGAAGGAAAAATCATTGTCAAATGTACTCGGTCATGGGCTTCGATGAGGAAGCATGGCTATCTCCGCTATTGGGACAAAGAAAATTTTAATCTAATCTATGAACCTAGCTAGAAATAAACCATGAATATAAAATGAATACAAGAAACATACCTGTCCTCGCTCCAACAAATATCACTGTTATGTCTACCTAGTTCCCACCTCTCCACTGTAAATACCTCCATTCATTCAATTCAGCTGCTTGAATTAATGACATCCGACGACAACACCCTTCATTCGATCAAGCATCCCTTCTCACTGATCCTCTTGATCTATATCCAAATTTAAAAAATACAAGGGATGGACACAGAGACAGATAAAACATATCCAAATTTAAACAATACAAGGAACAGACAGAGAGACAAACAAAACATAACACAGAGACAAAATAGAGAATGAAATTCAGCTGCAAATACAATGAAATTCCTTACAATTGCAAATGACGAAACAACTAGACTCTTCATTCATCCCTTCTTGTGGCTCTTCTTGATCCATATCCAATAAATCAAATTCAAATTTGAATAATATTCAGTGTTCTCACATATAGAAGAACATGAACATGACACAGAATCACAACCACACAAACAAAACACAACAAAATTCTCTGTAAATGGAGATGATACAACAACTTAAAATTATTCATTTATACCCACCCATTATCCATATATATATATATATATATACACGGCACCACAACGTGACCTATTTCAAAAAAGCATAAAAGGCTGAACTTTCCAAATTGAAGAAAACCCAACTACTTTGTACCGATGTGGATAGATGATGTGGATGTAGGGAGAATTCCTTGAAATAATTTTGAAAAGCATCTCAAGCTTTTTGAGGTGAAAGAATTTCATGAAAAGTAACTCAAGCTTTTTCGTTAAGAAAACCCAACTGCTTTGCACTGATGTGAAGGAATTTCTTGAAAATCATCTCAAGCTTTTTGAGGTGAAAGACTTTCATGAAAATCATCTCAAGATTCTTTTCATGAAAATAGTTGTGATGTGATCTCCTCCTCTAACGGTTGATCAAGCATTTTCTGACATATTGAGGGAGGGAATCTTTATGCGTTTTTTTGGGAAACAGATGTGGTTGTGGTGTGGTGCATATATATAGTTTGGGTGCCTCAAAACGAATAGTTCACCATCATTTATTTACACCACAACATCTGGGGAATTTGATTGAATAATATAAAAGAAGGTTGTGGTGCCTCGAAAAGAATAATTCATCATCATTTATTTACATCCTCTTCTTCTACCATCATTTGTATTTGCATTTGCAACGAATTTTGTTGTAGTTGCATTGGAAGTGTTTTATCTTCTTTTGTATGTCAATGTTTGTGTGCCTGCGACTCTCTGTGTTGGGCTCCTCTATTTCTTTCTATAGTGTCTCTGTGTCTATATTATTCGAAATTGGAATTTGATTTCTTCAATATGGATCAAGAAGAGCCGAGTTGTTGTTTCATCATTTGCAATTGTAAGGAATTGTAGTAAGAGTGCTTCATCTCGTGAATGGGAATTTCATTGTATTTGCAGTGGAAGTGCTTCATGTTGTCGATGTCTATATTTACTCTCTTCTTTGTGTGTCTTTCTGTTTGGTTTCTTTTGTTGATGGTGACTCTATGCTCTTAAAAGTGTCTTTTTCTCACTTGTTCTATGTCATGAATGGAGGTCTCTATAGTGGAGAAGAGAGAACCAGAGAACTGTAGCAGTGGTATTTGTTGCAACCATGACATGTATGTTTCTTTTATATTCATATTCATGATTTATTCTTTGGTATGTCTCAATGTTCTTGTCCTTCCTCATAAAAAATCATTCAATCAATCTATCATTTCTGCAATCCCCTATTTTGACATGCTTTGCCCACTTTTTTTTTAATTGATATAAACCCAACTAAATAGATAAACTAAATCATTGATGTTATGGAGGAAACTAAAGAAAACTCTCTCTCACTTTCTGTGTCCACATGGAGCTAAACTTGTATTTACATTTCAGTAATTTGATGAGACTTCTTACATTTCAGTTATTTGATGAGTCTTCTAGAGTGTAAACATATACGGTAGCTTCTACTTTATTTATTTCTACTACATCTATGTTTGTTAATTTTTCTAGGTCTTATCAAATGATTCTCGTCTTTCATATTTATAAGATTAATTTTTTTCTTACACTTATTTTTCCATGATTTCTTTTATATTATTAGAAGCTTAAAATATTTAACTTATAAGGTTTGTTCATATACTTACCATATAGGTAACTCACCAACGAGCTCACCTAAAAGTCCGAGTGAATACTTTTAACGCATATCCCGTCAGTTTTAAATATATCTAATCATCGTTTCCTTTGCTATAGCCGACAAAGTATCTTAAATACATTTATATAAGCATATATCTACAATTTGTGTGATATCATGTTGTTTTCTCTTCGTTCATCTATGCATGTTGATTGTCTTCCATCTAATAGCCATTGCCCTCCATTCCTCTATTTCCATTTGGCATGTAAACTTATTTGTAAATGTATTATGTGGATAATTAAATTTTTTTTTATAAAATTTATAAGAAAATTAACTGGCTCATAAAAATATGAATTATAAAACTATTTTCAATTTATTGAGAAAAAAAAAATTTGAAAATTGTATAGTTAAAGGAGAAAAAGAAAAAAAAACACAGAGTAAGATTGAGTTCTATATGTTTCCCATTCAATGATTCTCCTCTTTAGTTTTGCTCAATAGATTTCTCCTTGTATTTCCTTTTACTCCAAGTCATGATCCACTCTATTAATTTGCCACAAACTACACGGACTTAGCTAAAGAATTACTTAATTACACAGGCTTAGCTCAAGAATTACTTGGCAAGCCTTAATTCCCAAGTTCCTTTTTCATTAACAGCCTAAAGAAGGCTTAGCTTAAGAATTACTTGGCAAGCCTTAATTAGTGAAGATGAAATTTATATAATCCTAGGGCAACAATTAATTTTCATTGACATGAAATCAAGTCATCATTCTACATTCTCACACTTTCCTCGTTATAATGATTTTCTTTTTAATTTCTTTTTTTCCTTTTGCATTTTTTAATATATAACTTTAATATTTATTATAAAAAATAGATAAGAATAAGATGTAAATAAATATATTTACCGTAAGTAACTTCTCAATATTATTTATGTTTATGTCGAAGTAAAATTGTAAATGTGTAACTTACTAGTGGTTATTACTCACCAAAATTTATGTAACTACATATGCCTAACCAAGAAATTAATTTATCCACTTCACATCTCCATTTATTAGTTCCTCATAAAGAAAGCTTATATGATTATATTTCCCTATTAAGCACTATTGATTTAGCTAACATTTACCAATATAGCTTAGATTTATTAGTTCCTCCTATGGCCAACTTCTGTGATTATATTTTTCTATTAACCACTATTGATTTAGCTAACATTGACCAATATAGTCAAGAAATTTTAGTGATTTCTTATATTTATATTGTTTTTTTATATTCGTGCCCATGTAATTGTTTATTTATTTCAAATTATATAATATGAAATGAGTATTTTTGCAAATTGAAATTTTTGTTTTATACATGGTTGTTTATAATGTAAAATGATATGCATTATTTAATTATATTTGCATTCTTTTTTTTTTTTTAATTTTACAATGTAAAACAAATTTATTCATGAATATAATTGTTTTATTTATTTAAAGTATCTAAAATAAATGTATTTTCTTAGGAGAGAGAGAGGGAGAATGGAACGGAGGGAGGGAGGGAGGGAAGAGGAGAGAGAGAGATAGGGGGGGATGAGGGAGTCGGAGGGAGAGAGGAAAGAGGAGGGGGAGACAGAGAGAGAGATAGAGCAACAGAGAGAGAGAGAGAGAGATATGGGAGAGAGGGAGAGGGATAGAGGGGGATAGAGAGGGAGGGATTGGGACAAAGAGAGGGAGAGAGAGCAAGAGGGAGGGATAGAAAGAGAGAGGGAAGTAGGGGGGAGAAAGGGAGGGATGGAGAGAGAGGTCGTGAGGGAGAGAGGAAGGGAGAGAGAGGTCGAGAGGGAGGAAGCAAGGGAAAGAGAGAGAGAGAGAGAGAAGCAGGGGTTGGGAAGAAGAGAGTTAGAGAGAGGAAAGGAGGGGGAGACAGAGGGAGAGAGAGAGTGGGATGAAATGGGAGAGAGGGGGGGGGGGAGAGAGAGAGAGAGAGAGAGAGAGAGGGATAAGGAGAGTGAGAACAACCAAGAGGTAGATGAGTATGGAGAGAGAAAAGGAGAGGGAGGGAGAGGGATATATATAGTTCAAGGGAGATAAAGAGAGACGTAGAGGGTGAGTGGGGAGGGGAGGGAGAGTGTGACAAGGTATAGAGAGAGAGAGAGAGTCGGAGAGAGGGAGAGAGAGGTAGAGTGACGGAGAGAGAGAGATGGAGAGGGAGAGTGAGAGAGAGCAAGGGAGAGGGAAGGAGAGAGAGAGAGTGAGGGAGAGAGATAGAAGGGGAGGGAGAGGTAGAGGCAATGGTAGAGGAGGGAGAGGGAGAGAAAGAGAGAAAGGAGGAGAGAGAGAAAGTGAGAGAATGAGGGAGATGCAGAGAGAGAGAGAGAGGGAGGGAGAGAGAGGTAGGGAGAGAAAGATAGAGAGATAAAGATAGAGTGAGAAAGGGAGAGGGGGAGGGGGAGGAGCAGAGGAAGGTAGAGAGAGGGGGAGAGAGAGTGAGAGAGGAGGAGAGGGAGAGGGGGACAAAGAGAAAGAGGGGGAGAGAGTGGGAGAGCGGGAAGTGGAGAGGGAGAGGGAGAGAGGAATATAGATAGAGATAGAGAGAGGGAGAGGGGGAGATAGAGTAGGAGAGGGAGAGGCAGAAGGGGAGGGATAGGGAAAGAGAGCGAGAGATAGGAACAGAGAGGGAGAGGGACAGAGAGAGGGAGAGGATATAACATCATAATATCAGAGAAAATAATACACATGCCATCACAAGAATACAACGTCATTATCCTCACATTAAAAATTTCTAAAAATAACTACAAAATAAAATAAAATATTGAGTTTTATATCCAATACAACACCTTGACTAAACCATAATACCACGATGGAACATTGAAATGCGTCACTTAAGTCATAATTCCAATATGCATTTTCTTGTTTATTTCCAATTTCATGACCAACACGAGGCTATTCCATACTCAAAATAAGATCACTCATCTATTCTCTTTCTTTCCTAGTATATGAGACATAAATTAAGCCATAGTAACATATAAATTTGCTAATAAGAAATTCTCCTTTAATCAACCCTAGTTTCCAAAATTATGAAAAGTTACTCACTATTATGAACTACCACATCATCCTATCCATAACTAAATTCAGAACATTATTATGCCTAAAAATCACAAATCATAGTAAAAGGAAACTT
Source organism: Pinus taeda (assembly GCA_000404065.3). Classification (NCBI taxonomy): domain Eukaryota; kingdom Viridiplantae; phylum Streptophyta; class Pinopsida; order Pinales; family Pinaceae; genus Pinus; species Pinus taeda. The sequence continues at coordinate 86,304 of APFE031211409.1, read as the reverse complement.
GAATAACTCTCACAAAATGACATTCCCAACTAATTTTCAACTTCTAAAAATCAATTTTTTTTATTCTCTTACATACTTAATTATATAAAACTACTTTAATGTAAATCATACTCTTTAAATTTATTAGATAACTATAATACTTTTACAATATATACCTCTATACCCAATTTAAATTCCAATATACATATTAATATATTATTTGTAGTTTTAAGATTAATACCCACTACAATAAAAAAGGACATTGGTGAGGAGCAAAAAATGTCATCATAAGCTCATTGGTGACGGTCAAAAGAGCCTTCATCACCAAAAATTGAACATCACCAAAGGTGGCGTTGCCAAAAGTATAGATGTTATACTGACATTAAAAGTTCGTCACCAATAATGATTTATAATGACGGATAGCATCTGTCACCATTTCATATGAGCAATGGTGACGGACCATAGCCTTCGTCACCAAAAGTGGTGTCGCCAAAAGTATAGGTGTAGCGACTATCAGCAGCAGTGACCACCATCAGACAAAGAGAACCGGCTATCAGCAATTACTACCAGCAATGATCGACAATGACCTGCTGGCTATGATCAACTGTCTATCGGCTATGATGCCTGGGTATCAACGACACCTGGCAATCCTAGAGAAACGTTGTGAAGGGGCATGTTTCAGTAAGAATCAAATCCACTTTAGTTCCCCGATGAGGGCTCGCGCCTCAGCCCCCCTAAGAATGCAATATTATGAATCAAAAAGAGCGAATGATAATATTTTGAAAGATCTGGTGCAACGAGACTTTGTGCCTACTCCAAACCTGCCTGGTAGGCCAATAATCAATCTCAAAATCACTTGTATCAAAACGGCGTGCACCTGCTCTCCCCTCCCTGACTGTCACTACCTGAGTAGCGTGAATGAAACCATCCATGTGTATGTCGATGATCATCAGGTGCATCGTACGCGTCATTCATTCCTTCAATCCATTCGAAGTAGGAACGAGCGTTCCGTATCGGTAAGTGAGGTGAAGTTCGAGGTAGAGGTCTAGGGTCGAGGTCGAGAGGTTAGAGGGCAGAGTTCGAGGCAGAGTTCGAGGTATGAGTTCCTATGGGAATGACCTTCTGTCTGTCTATGATCGTCTATGTGAGGTGCTCAATGTGACTTCCTGTCAATGAGTGTCTCCAGCCCGAGTATCCTAGCTGATTCGAGTAGCTGAGTCAATCGGCCGAGTAGCCCATCCCATTTGATTAGCCGAGCCCGGGAGCTAATCCACCCAAGTAGCCCCTGCCCCGTGCCTAATTGAGTAGGCCCTGTCAATATTCCCCTCCCGATGATCGTTTCCGAAAACCTCCGCCTCTTGAAAATGCTATAATAGTAGG
>APFE031211409.1:59181-83754 GCA_000404065.3 Pinus taeda | reverse complement strand
TATATTATATATGTAATTATGCTATTTTGAGAGATCGAATTGTGAACTTCTTCCATTTCTTCCAGTCATTATTCATATGACTAATGACTAAGAGCTCAATTGGTTCAATTCCAATAGATCAAATACCATTTATAATGAAGATGTTACAATACATATTACTGATTACCTATGCTTACTCATAGAATACAATGTAATACGGTACTACCTATAACGTACAATATGTGAAACAAAGGGTAGTTGCTATCATTTGTAAACCATTAGTCACTACTAGTTAAGTGTAATCACTAATGTTCCTCATAACCAATACCAATACTCAATAGCTTAGGTATAGTGTTTATATTACTTATACCTCTATATTATGGAAACACAGATATCACCTTTAGTTCATACACGTTCCATATATACTAGTATCCCCAATAAGCTCTCAATGATTACTATGATTAAGCATACGTATCTAAGCATTTTTAGATTAATGGGAATAAAAGGCAAGGTTCCTAGTCGCTGGGCTAGAGTAGGTGTTCGGATACAATACGTTAGGTGGGGTGTTTGGGAGCTTACCCTTCCTTCGATGCTTTCCCGATCAATGTGTTCGAATGTGTTTCCGTCCATCGATAGATGGTGTTATTTCCTTACTAATGTGTTCCCTCTGATACCCGTGTGTTTTCCCGTATTAATGCCGAATGTGTTATCCCTGCTTCCCTACCGAGTATGTCTTCCCTTCCCCTCGCTGATGACCATGTCCTTCCCTTATCCTGTCAATATGTTTGCTCCCTGCCTTATGTGCCTTGCTGATCTTTGCTTTCTGGATGTGTAATAGGTCTATAGCCGTTAGAAACATAAATTACCCTCTATCCCCCTCTCTCCATATCCCTCTCCCTTTATATCTCCCAACTTCCTTCCTCTCACTAACCCTCTTTCTCCCCTTATTCCTCTCCACCCCTTCTTCATCACTCCCCCTCTCACTCTCCTTCACCACTCCCTTTCCTTCTCTCCCATTCTCTCCCTCCCTCTCTCCCTCTTCCTCTCCCTCCCTCTCTTTATCTCTCTATCTCTCTCTTCTTATATTCCTCTTTCCCAACCTTCTCCATCTCCATCTCCCCATTTTTTCCCTTCTCCCTCCATCACTCACTCCATCCCTCTTTCTCATTATGTCTCAATATCCATCTCCCTCTCCATGAATATCACTCTCTCGTCCCTCTTCCTCACTTACTCTATATTTATGTCACCCTCACCCCTCCCCCCTTACTTTAGTATCAATGGCTTTCTCTCATAAACAAATTATCACTTGGGAATTTTTACAGAAGAATTGACAACACATTATGAGGATACAAAAAGCAACACCTATAAGGTTTACAGCACAACAATTGGAAGAAAAAAGAGCAAAAGGGCTTTGTTACAGTTGTGATAGCAAATACACTAAAGGTCATAAGTGTGCCGAGAAGAAATTATTCTACATAGATTGTGAAGAGGAAGAAGAAAAGGAGCAAGAGAGGTCAAAAGAAGAGGTTTTTTTGTTTCGTTCATTTTAAATAAAGAAATATATTGATCTGTTTGTTGTATGACTGGAGTAGTAGAGAGAGACAATTAGATTCCTTACAAATTGCAAATGATGAAACGACTCTGCTCTTCTCCATCAAAAACTACAAGATGCAGACAGACAATAAAGAGACAATATAGACATAAATAGAATAACCAATATAGAGTCATAGCCACACAAACATTGACATACACAAAAAAAAAAGAGAGAGAGAGAGAGAGGGATAAGGAGAGTGAGAACAACCAAGAGGTAGATGAGTATGGAGAGAGAAAAGGAGAGGGAAGGAGAGGGATATATATAGTTCAAGGGAGATAAAGAGAGACGTAGAGGGTGAGTGGGGAGGGGAGGGAGAGTGTGACAAGGTATAGAGAGAGAGAGAGAGTCAGAGAGAGGGAGAGAGAGGTAGAGTGACGGAGAGAGAGAGATGGAGAGGGAGAGTGAGAGAGAGCAAGGGAGAGGGAAGGAGAGAGAGAGAGTGAGGGAGAGAGATAGAAGGGGAGGGAGAGGTAGAGGAAATGGTAGAGGAGGGAGAGGGAGAGAAAGAGAGAAAGGAGGACAGATTGAAAGTGAGAGAATGAGGGAGATGCAGAGAGAGAGATATAGGGAGGGAGAGAGAGGTAGGGAGAGAAAGATAGAGAGATAAAGATAGAGTGAGAGGGGGAGAGGGGGAGGGGGAGGAGCAGAGGAAGGTAGAGAGAGGGGGAGAGAGAGTGAGAGAGGAGGAGAGGGAGAGGGGGACAAAGAGAAAGAGGGGGAGAAAGTGGGAGAGCGGGAAGTGGAGAGGGAGAGGGAGAGAGGAATATAGATAGTGATAGAGAGAGGGAGAGGGGGAGATAGAGTAGGAGAGGGAGAGGCAGGAGGGGAGGGATAGGGCAAGAGAGTGAGAGATAGGAACAGAGAGGGAGAGGGACAGAGAGAGGGAGAGGATATAACATCATAATATCATATAAAATAATACACATGCCATCACAAGAATACAACGTCATTATCCTCACATTAAAAATTTCTAAAAATAACTACAAAATAAAATAAAATATTGAGTTTTATATCCAATACAACACCTTGACTAAACCATAATACCACGATGGAACATTGAAATGCATCACTTAAGTCATAATTCCAATATGCATTTTCTTGTTTATTTCCAATTTCATGACCAACACGAGGCTATTCCATACTCAAAATAAGATCACTCATCTATTCTCTTTCTTTTGTAGTATATGAGACATAAATTAAGCCATAGTAACATATAAATTTGCTAATAAGAAATTCTCCTTCAATAAACCCTAGTTTCCAAAATTATGAAAAGTTACTCACTATTATGAACTACCACATCATCCTATCCATAACTAAATTCAAAACATTATTATGCCTAAAAATCACAAATCATAGTAAAAGAAAACTTTAATAACTCTCACAAAATGACATTCCCAACTAATTTTCAACTTCTAAAAATCATTTTTTTTATTCTCTTACATACTTAATTATATAAAACTACTTTAATGTAAATCATACTCTTGAAATTTATTAGATAACTATAATACTTTTACAATATATACCTCTATACCGAATTTAAATTCCAATATACATATTAATATATTATTTGTAGTTTTAAGATTAATACCCACTACAATAAAAAAGGACATTGGTGAGGAGCGAAAAATTTCATCATAAGCTCATTGGTGACAGTCAAAAGATCCTTCGTCACCAAAAATTGAACGTCACCAAAGGTGGCGTCGCCAAAAGTATAGATGTTGTAGTGACATTCAAAGTTCATCACCAATAATGATTTATAATGACGGATAGCATCTGTCACCATTTCATATGAGCAATGGTGACAGACCATAGCCTTCGTCACCAAAAGTGGTGTCGCCAAAAGTATAGGTGTTGTAGTGACATTCAAAGTCCATGACCAATTATGATTTATAATGATGGATAGCGACCGTCACCATTTCATATGAGCAATGGTGATGGACCATAGCCTCCGTCAACAAAAACAAAATGTCACCAAATGTGGCGTTACCAAAAGTATAAGTGTTATGGTGACATTCAAGGTCTATCACAAATATTGATTATAATCATGGATAGTGACCGTCACCATTTCATATGGAAAACAACAATTTATTGTGATGGATATTCTATGGCCATCACTATTAGTGCATATATATGGTGACATTCAATGACCGTCACCAAAAGCCACATTGCCAGAAGTATAGATGTTGTGGTGACATTCAAGATCCGTCACAAATAATGACTATAATGATGGACATCGGCCGTCATTATTTCATATCAACAACAATCATTTATGGTTATGGACCTTTGAGGGATGTCACTATTGATGCATATATATGGTGGCGTTCATTGACCGTCACCATTTCATATTTTGGTGAGGGTCGAAAAATGTCACCAAAGCTCATTGGTGATGGTCAAAAAAGTCTTCGTCACCAAAAATTGATAGTCACCATTACATATGGATGTCATGGCATGATGGAATCGAACCACCAACCTCCTGCTTGTGAAGTAGGTGTTGTTCCATTGAGCTAGCGCCCTTTAAAGCATTAGACTTTTTCAAAATTAGACCTTGAAACTTCATAAATTATAAATTCTACAACTTTCAATAAATTGAAGTCTCGATAATATTTTACTAAATAATAAAAGCAACATCGAAGTTGCAATTCCATGCCTAATGGTTATGGAAGTTATGAAAAGTGGGTGGACGGAAATATAATTATGTATAAAATAATCAATATGTTCAATTGAATACTCAATTAGAAGTGAAACTCTGAAGACATTTATAATCTATAAATGACCTATAACTAACAAATGCACAAAATATTCCAAAGGAAATGTCATAAGTGAAGAGCATATGGAAGAAGAACATTGATGAAGACAGATGCAATATGTTAAAGTCTGAGTGAAAGAAAAATATCCATGTTGTTGTTGTTTGGCATTTAGATATCTAAATGATATCTAAACTTCTATGCAAATGTAACATGGATCTCCGAAAACCATGAACGACATATGATAAGAAGAAAATTATATATATATATATATATATATATATATATATATATATATATATATATATATATATATCCCCTTGACATAAACCAACATGCAATTTGGAATTTCACAAGTCCACACTCAAAACATAACAACAACCAACAAATAAAAGAAATTGACTTGGACAGAAAGTAGTAGCTTCACCTTCATTCTTGAGCTGCTTCTGTTTATTTGAATTTGACGCATGACATTCTTTATCTAAAAAGGAATAAAAATCATCACTAGTATTAAATTATCCAACACGGACTTTGGATATCCCACTGGCATCTGTGTTTTGTTTCCATGCCTGAAAACCATGGAGTTTCCTATCAATAATAGAATAACATGTGTGCATGTTGCTCAAGAACACATTCCTTATTAACCATTGTTACCTCACGGAAACCAAAGAGACAACACAATATCAGTGTACACAAAATCCCCTACCGAAATATAATCATAAATTAGAAAATAAGTCTAAAAAATGTTCTTAATTAATAAACTTTGTATTTGGAAATAGTGTTTCTTTATATTTAAAAAATACTATGTTGTACAATGCTTTTGTCTATTTATCCAAGCAATTATATCATAACATATGTCACACATTGGCAATCTACAGTACCTAAAGAAAAAGGACAAATTTGCTCAAGAAAATAGATTTAGAAAAGAGCTTTGAAAACTATAAGTTTGTCATCATGCAAGTTGTGCAGGCTATGCAAGTAGCCATTATTTCAAAATGGTTGATGTTTTAGCCCTAACAGTTATTGTGACAACCACAATGATATAATCAATATAACATCTAATTATGTATTGCAGTGTGTAAGATTATAGTGACAACAAAGTAAAAATACCAACACTTGAAAGGGTATGTCAAATACTTAAGAAGTTTTTAGTTTACATATAAATAGAAAGGTATAAAATCATGTTTAACAATAGAAAATGATTAATAAATATGGGAGCTATTGTAGTCAAAGCAGTGAGACTTTTAGAAAAGGTAATTTAATTTGCAAGGCTAAAAAAGGATGTCTACCTGTAACAGCACAACCCCAGCACCATCCCTGAAAAAAAACACAAGAGCTCTGGTCCGTCCAATCAACATATCTAGAAAGAGCATCTGCTCCAATAACCAAAACATGTTTAAATCCACCACCTGTCATTGTTCCAATAATACTAACCATAAGTAAATGAATTATACAAAAGAAATTGGATTTATCAACAATCTGAATAGACACAACAACTCACCTTTTAGGAAACATATAGTTGTTACAAGACCTAACACAAAGTCATTACAAGAAGTTGTAATGTTGAAAGCCAAGGCTTTTACACAACCCACCTCACTTTGTACCTGATATCAAAATTGCATTTTTTTCTAATATGGAATCATGAGTATGAATAATTAATGCAAAACTTTACAGAAAAATATCTAAAATCTACATGTAGTACACTATATTTGTTAAAAATATAAAAATTGACACAAAAAATTCCAATCTAATATGGTTAAGGGGAAAAAGGTTATGTCCTAAAGACATAGGTTGTCAGCATGCTAAAATTTAATCCTAACACTAACATGAAATCCAAAAAAAATGGAACTTTTGAGAGTTAGAAAACAAAATATTCTATAGACCCTTGGTTGGATCCCATTTAAAAAATGGAACAATTATTTATTTCCATAAAATCAACACATGCACAATCACTAATATTAATTACTTTTCATTTGGATATCACGAGGCAATCCACTTTGTGGTGGCTACCGCATGCAATTTTCATTCAAACCCAATAGGAATGTAGTTGCAGAAAGATGTTCATATACCAACATAATTATCAATATAGATGGAATACTTTGTGGTACCATTTTGTTACATATGTGAGAATCAAATGCTACTAATAGATAACTGACAATTTTTTAAAAAGATAATACACAGATGCACACAAGAACAAGTTTTGAAGACATCAAATCATGCAAGTGATTGCAAAATGTATCCCAATGAGAAACTCTTACAATGAAGTTCTTTGATTAAGTCTGTGTAAATACATTTGAAGTTGGTTTCTACCTTGCATAGGTAACAAATGTAGCCTCAATCACAAGGCCCACAACATTGAAGGAAGCTCATTTGTTGAAAACTCAAAACATTAAACCTAATTATTAACTGAAGTGTGGTTTACTCGCCATGGGGCATGTGGGTTAGAGGACCATCAAATTCTGTTGAATGATTAAAATAGAATCTACTCAATTGTGATATTTCATATGTTGTGTCACTTAGTCTGGTTAGTCATGAAAATTATGCTCACTTTCTTGTCTTGGTTATGGTCTGCTTCTAGTTTTCGTGTGTTCTAACTTCCATCTAGTATCAATTGTTTCAACCATTTTTAATTTTTTATCTTTATGCAATATACAAAGAGGTTTTCAATACTTTTGCAACTCAAAAAGGGAATGTCTAGATCACCATATATAAAATTTTATAGAATTTTATACATGGTGATATAGACATGCCCTATTTGATCTGCAAAGGTATTGAAAACCCCTTTGGATATGCTGGCAAGTGGCAACTCTCAGCTAAAATTGAACTTTAAAAAAGGGAACAACAAAGTCTCCTTAGCGAATGAAAAAACAATTACAAGCTTCTTTTCTATACATCTTATAGGTTATTTCCGTAATGATTTTTTGAGATCGAACTTTGAATTGTTGTGAGACTCAACTCAAACAAATTCATGAACAGGTGGCTAAATGGTAAATACAGGTATGCTCCAAAAGGATATAGGATATTGATGATGTTGTTATTATTAAAAAGTCTCTTAAGACACTAAGAAGCCAGTTAATAAAATAAGGAAAATAGGGATGCTTAGCATTTGGAAAATAATGATGCTTTGCATATGTTATGATAAGTCACTATAAACTAATTGCAAGGAATAACATACTAAAATAAGATAGAATGATTATTTTTGACTCATAGATTTGCAAACAAGAGGCACAAGTTCATTCAAAAAGCAAAAGGATTTTCACAAGGCAATACAAACTATTTGTGAGAAGCAACAGAATAAACTAGGATAACAATCATATGCTTTACGTTAGAAATGTGCACATGTACAGATTCCTCCATATGCAGCAAAAGAATTTTGATATGAGTAGTTATATATAAGAACTACCCTATATAAGAGAAATTATATACAAGAACGTACCTAAAATTTTCCAGGAATGTCTCGGGTATGGCTAGCAAGTCCCTTCATCCCCAATGAAATCCATCGCACAAAGGGACATTTCCTTACTCCCCAAAAAACTAAAACAATGGGTATGATATTTTCATTTTCTTTTTTCTTGGGGTGGGGGGGGTGGGTGGCGTAAGAATAATAAAGGATAATGTCAACCATTTTATCATCAACTTGTAGTTAAAATCTTTAGATCCATGTTCAGTTCAGTGTTGCTGAAATTTGAAAATGGATAGTCCAAACTAGAAGCAACTAGTTTTAGTACTTCTTTGAGCATTTCAAATCAAAACCCACCCATGAAACTAGAAACTAGACAGTTTCACCAATTTTGTACCATTACAGCCCCAACCCCAGAAAAAGGAAAAAATAAACCTACAAAAAAACCTAAAACTGCCATAAACCTAATTTCCCATATATTTAATCATTCCCCCTGTATTTTCTTCACAACCTTCTCATTGATCATTTAAGTAGCAAAGAGCATTGATTCAACAATATTCTTGTGCTGATTCATAATGCTTCTCAATATAATTCAGAGAGTTTCATTCGATAATTTGGAGGACTCAAGATTTGATTGGGGAGTTTCTTAGATCTATTACTAAACGTTATTTGGATTAAGACTTGGATTATTGATTTGATTGGGGTGCTTTGTGTTTTTGGTAATGTTGTAAACATCATGTCAACAAAAACTTCACTAAGAATTAAGAAAAGAAAATATTGAAAACATCAGGAAAATATCACAAAATATAGGCAAATTTAAAAAATACAAAATTATTCGAAGACAAATAATTGAATTTATGCCCCTCCATTGATGAGTAGGGAAAATAATTTCATGCATCTCATGATAATATTGAGATATTTACAATATTATCATGCTATTTTCGAGAATGAAAACACTGCACATTTTATCAACAATAATATCGTTCAAGGGTAAAATTTGTGACATTGCAATAATACCATGACCATGATAATAACAATGTTTGCAACATTGGTTTTTGGAGCTACTCTTTTGCCGATTCCAGATGTTGATTCAATATGTTCCTGAAATTGGTTTAGATCTGCCCTTGGAACTAATTCAAAGTGAAGACTTGGAACTTGTAAAGGTATTTACCAATATTCTTCAAACCCTATTTCTCTTAAGAGAGTTTGTAAAAAAAATCTAGAAATTAAATGTAAGGCTTTATTTGCAAATTATTTATGTGGTAGAAAAAATTCCATGGCTCCCAAACATAAAAAGGATCCTACATGGAACCATTGCCAAATAGTTGAGGATGAAATTTTATGCAACTGTTGTCCCATGGAAATTGGTGGGGCGATGGTTATACATAGACTTACAGTTGAAACAACACCTAGAAAATATACTAGGGAGAATTCAATATTTATCTAAAAACCCAGCCAAATTATAATCTAACATGTAAGCTACTATTGAAAGCTATAACTCGAGGCAAAATATATGCAAGAAGAAATAGGAAGAAATGGAAGTGATCATGATAATGAAACCCATAGTTCTGAATACTCCACTACTCATCCTACTAGGGATACCTTTAGAATCCCAATCCATCCAAAATATGAGGATGATTATGGAACAAAGAACACAATCCTAACATGAAAAGAGTTGACTCAATCTTTGTATCCAACAGGCAATAACACCCTTAGTTCTTAGCCCACCATTGATAACAAATGGAAGAAGTTGCTTGGGAATGCATGGCTAGATGGTGACATGATGTAAAGATAAATTACAATCTAAGTTCAACAGGATACTCATAGGGACTTGGACACAAATTTGCCAAATTTTTGAAAAGCTAGGATCCAGATATAGTAGGAAAATGGCAAGTACAAAAATATTTTGTAATATATATAAAGAGAGATAATTAAAAAAAAATAGTCAATAATCAAAACCATTCAGGAATGACAAGAGTAAAACTACAAGTTTATAACCAAAGCCAAAAAAAGAAAATTCTAATGCTTGTTACTATTAGCCATCCATGTATTATAACTCATAATTTCAGAAGTCATAACCACCATTGACTATTGATAATTTTGAAGTCCATCTTGACATGAGAATATCGCAATTCATAACAATATTTTTGTAAGCAACATCCACATGTCCATATCAACATTGAATAAATGGGTGTCTTGAAGACTATGGCAAGACTAAATAGCAGTGTTAGTGAAGTGACCAACATCATAGCACATAAGGGTAGAATATACATTGAGAACAAACCTTGAACATGATGATAGATCAAACCTTCTTAAACCTTGAAATTATAGAAAACATTAAGTAAAATGATTGGCCTCTAGTTTCTCACCATATCCCTTTCTATTCCTTTAAGAATAAGCTTGATCAAATCTACATTTACCTGCTCCCCCATGTGCCTATTTCCAAGGATTTTCAACACACCCCAAGGAAACACTTACATGAATTCAGGACACATTTCTAGCCATTGAAATGGTAATTATAAGAAAATAACCCAACATCAAAGTGATTCCCTACAATAGAAACTAACATTAACAAGTTAACGAATAAATGCATGCAGAACTTCACATCTAACTTCACTGTCACTATAGTTCATTCTTAGGTTAGGAAAATTCTTCTTTTTTAATCAATGCAACAAAGGTAATGAGTTTAAACTTTGAAGGCATTCCCTTATATCAAATTATACAAAAAAGTTGTCACAACAAAGCCCAAATGTTGGCTACAAACATCATCTCAAAACAAAAGACACGGCAATACGAGGAGTTTTGATATCAACAAAATTGTGAATTGTATAATTTAAAAATCCAACACCTCTGAATTGAGATTAGCCTATACAAATGCAATTGCTCACCAAGCCAATCAATACATGATAAAAAAAAAGTTGTTTGACACTCAATGAAATGCATCTAAACTCCAGGTTAGCTGCTATAACATCAATAAAATATGATACCATCATGATATAGATTTTATAACTAATAAATTCCCATAAAAATGATAACGAAATAGCATAATATCTCTAGTCCAAGTAGCTCCCATATTACGGAAAACATTAACTCAAACAATTTGAACGAAGAAGAAACATGGGAAAACAAAAAAATATGCAGTACAAATACATTAAAGTGTCATAGTAAAGTTAATGATAATTATTCAGCTATAGATAGAATAAATATCATATGATACTTACCTATGGAGCACCACCAAAAAGATCATCTGGAGAAGATGTACACATCAAAACCAAGTCAACATCCTCTGGATTGACTTTCGCCATTTCAAGGGCTCTTCTAGATGACTCTATAGCTAAACCAATTAGTGTTTCATCACTTGCAAAACAAAGTGAGCTTAATGTCATTTTATTCCATGTAACTGAGGAGGTTTTGGCAGGCATTTTCTTAGTATCCACAAAAAAATATCAATTCTAGATGTCCCTTCATCTATTCCTTCCTTTGAGTATAATTATTCAATCTCCATTCTTACATAGTAAGCCTTATTTCCTTCCATATGAAAGAGTTCCTAATTAATTTTTCCTTGTAATGATGCTCCCTAATTCTTCATTAAATATAAGATCTAGTACTACTCAGAGTCTCGATATGTAGGAAAAATATGTTTTCAACTTATAGAACTTTAAATGGTCATTCCAGTTAAAATACCTTCAATAACTTTGTAGTCTTTGTTGCTTCTAAGGCCTTTGGGATCGCACATACAATACCAAGCCGTGTTGGCTAGGGATAAGCTTTCTTAACAGCGTATTAGTGCTACATGAACATCAAAGTTGAGGTGCCTTGTTTCAATAATCCACAAAAAATGAAATGATTCGATTTCCTAGTGACAATGCATTTGTAACAACACTTTCCCAATATTTATAAAACCTGAATATAGAATTTTGGTAGCTACCTCACATAGAACTTGTTAGAATTTTGAATTCCAACATCTCTATCCACTTTCTTAATCTAACAAATAGGATTTTCTAGCAAGCAATCACAAATAGGTATTTTATTAATTTTGTGGAAAAAACTTGTGAACAGTTTTGAAACCAACGTTTTGGACTAGCTTAGTGAGTCCATCATCAGGGCAATGAGATTTGTCTTTGAGAAGAGAGAGCGTGAGATTTTAGAGATTTTTTAATAGTTATTGAAAAAAAATTTGATGTCTTTTTCTATGGTCGGCTTATAAATGATTAATATAATTAATAATGATTTTATTTATTTACTTAAGTATTAATTTAAATTATTATTATTATTATTATTATTAGTTTAATATCCTTATTTATTTATCTGAATTTACTTTATTACTTATTGTTTATTTATTACATACCCATATATATATATATATATATATATATATATATATATATATATATATATATATAATATTAAATTATTATTATTATTATTATTATTTGTTGGATATATTATATTTAATTTATTATTTTTTATTATTATTTAGATTAATTTAATTCATAAATAATTATATTTATTTATTTAAATAAGTATTTATTTTGAGAATAATTTCGGCAAAATCAGATAATAAACTGTTTGTCGACGCGCTTCCAACCAACCATTGTGGTTCATCATCATGACAAGTTGAAGATCCGATCTGAGCGACTAGTTAAATAGGGACACCAGGCCATTCCAACAGCTAAATTTGACTGAGCAACCTTTAAAAAGGACCTCTAAGAGCAATGCATGCCCAAGTCCAAGGTGAGGGACCTAAATTTTAATTAATTATTCTATTAATTTCTTTAATTATAATATTGTTTGCATTATATTATTTGTTAATGTTAAAATTATTATTACTAAAGTAATTATTTACCATCATATAATATTAATATTAATAATTATTATTATAATTAAATTATAAATGGTAAATATTATTATTATATTATTTTATTATAAAGGTCAGATTCAACTTTAGAACCTAAAAATTAATAATTATTGTATTTCTATATTTAATTATTTATTAATATTAACATTATTAAATCTTAATAATATATATATTTACCATCTCATGGTTAATTAATATATTAGATTTTACATTATATTAATATCAATATCAAAAAGTATTATTTATTTAAATTAGTAGAGTAAACATAATGGCAAATACTATTATTAATGGTATATTTTCCTTTTTTTCTCTTTCATTATATATCTTTATTTTACAGTTATATAATATTGACATTAATGATAAATTATTATTTATTAAATAATTAAATAAATATAATTTGTAAATATTATTATTATATACCCAATATTTTCTAATAAAGGTCAAAATTTTAACTCCAGAACCTAAAATTAATTATTATCTTATTTTTATATTTATTTATTTTATTAATTATTAATATTAATATCATTAAATCTTATTAATCTATATTTTTTAATACTATATCTTTACCATATGAATCATATTTAATTAATACATTAAATTTTACCATTAAATTTATTCAAATTATTGGAATAAATATTATGGTGAATATTATTATCATATACCCATTATTTTACTAAAAATAAAGTTGAAACCTAGAACTCAATTGAACGTAAGAAACTATTATCTTTGTTTTATTTATGTATTTAATTAATTAATTAATTAATATTAATATCAAAATTTGCTCTTGTGCCAAACTAATGAAATTCTAAACTATTATCATAATAGCAAGATAAAGAAGTTAATAATATTATCATTAAGAATAACTCAAGGCCAATGTTACTCGCTCCTAATGAGAGTCAAACAAAATATTTTTATAAGGGACTAATACTATTATATAATCGATCGTGCTATAACATTATCATAAGCATAATCCCATTTTGTCAGAAAAGGGGTGAGAAGATTCACGAATAAAAACCCACACCGAAGTAATGGAGGATAAGGGAGAACACAAAACCCAAGAAAGGAAGGAATGAGGCAGCTAGGAAGACATGGCTGGGATCCAGCAACTACTAATCTTGGAGCCATCATCCCTATTAAGATTAATAGGCCTTTTTTCGATTTCAAGGGCCTCTGTAAACTTCTGATGGTGAAACTGAGCAACCTTTGCAATGACACGAGCCTCCTCAATACTACAGACATGATATTTAGTCCAAGGGCCGAGGACTTGGCCCTTCTATGCCTTAAGTCAGCCAAATGCTAGTTAATCCTTTGATTAATAGAGCGACCGGTCTCACCAATCTATGATGTCGTAGAGGAAGAGGGAATGACATAGACACCCTTCATGTCTTTAGGGTCGATAAGATCTTTTACACTCAAATTTAGCTGTTGGAATGGTCCCTATTTAACTTTTCCCTCAGATCGGATCTTCAACTTGTCGTGATGATAAACCGCAATGGTTGGTTCGAAACGCATCGACAAATGGTTTATTATGTGATTTTGCCAAAATTATTCTCAAAAACAAGATTATGGATCACAGAATTTTGAATTCTTTAAGTATTTATTTTATTTAATATTTGTTATTATTTATTTTTTAGATTTGATTTTATTTAATTAATTTTATTTATTACTTGCCTATATATATATTATTTTTTATTTATAGTATATATATATTATTTATATATAATATTATTATTAATATAATATAATATATATATATATATATATATATATATATTTTGGTTATATTTAATATTATTATTATTATTATTATTATTATTTGGTTACTAATAATTATAATATATTTACTTTTTGATTATTTTATTTAATTGTCGTATATTTATCTTACCTCTATAATTGTATATATATTTATTTTATTATAATATTAGATAATATATAATTATAATATGTATATGTATTATTGTATATATATTATTATTATTATATTGATATATGAATTATTGTATATATATTTATTCATTTATTATTGTTTTATTTATATTTCATATATATATTTTGTTATTTAATATTAATTTGTTTATTTATTAGTATTTATATTATTTATTATTATTATTATTATTATTATGTGTGTTAAAACTCGTGATTAATGTTTTCTTATTTTATCATCAGGGGTTTCCAGGTGTTACTAAACTTTATATCGTCATCTCTATTCATGTTATTGGAGCATTTTTCGATTTCAATTGCTTCTTTCACTCTTCTTTCTAAATAATGGTCTTCCTTGTGAATTAATCTTGCTTGTTCCACGCAAATATAGTGTGAGGAAGAACACTTTTTGAAATATAACTAATATGATCTTTTAGCCTAATGCCACATGAGGAACGAGATCATTTGGCATTGGGCTAAAAGAGCATATTAGTGATATTTCAAAAAATAGGTCAGAAAAATCACGTCTAGCTGAGCATGCTTTTTCTTCCTCACACTATATTTGCATGGAACAAGCAAGATTAATTCACAAGGAACACCATTATTTAAAAAGAAGGGTGAAGGAAGCAATTGAAATAGAAAAATATAGAGATGACGGTCTAAAGTTAAGTAACACATGAAAACTCCTACCGAATAAAATAAAAAAACATTAATCAAAGATTTACACACATTCATTATAAATATATTTATATATAATAATAATATATAATATATTATATATATATTAAACATATGAATAATATAAGTAATTATAACATATAATGATTAAATATGTTGTATTATAATATACAATACATTAAATTCTATATATAATATTATATATAATAATATAATACATATATATAAGGTAGGTAATAATAACGACAATTATAAAATAATCGTAATTAATAAATTTATTAAGATTATTTAATATTAATATATATATATTTATAGATTATAATAAATAATAGATATATATAAGTAATTATATATATATATATATTATATATATAATATATATATATATATAAAACGTAATAAGCAATTAGCATAAATAAAGGATAAAAATAATAATATAATATAATTAAATTAATACTTATTTAAAAAATAAAATAAAATGATTATTAATTAAAATTAATCATTTATAAGCTGACAGAGAAAAAGACATAAATTTTTTTGAACTATTAATAAAGCTCTGAAATCTCACGCTCACTCTTCTCAAAGACAAATCTCATTGCCGTGATGATGGACTCACTAAGCTAGTCCTAAACGTTGGTTTCAAAACTGTTCACAGGTTTTTTCCACAAAATTAAAAAAATTCGAGCAACCTGTATGGACTCCCTCTTCAATAACAAATAGGTATATTTACATAAAATCTTTGGAGGCTTTCTAGCATTAGTTGCAAAAGTAATAAATTAAAAATATTTTACAATAGCTCTACTCATCATCAAATAAGTAAATGACACTTTTGGAGTGTTACTATAGTGATCCATAGAATTAGAATTTGGTTGTGTTGTAACTAGGAGTGAAGGTGGCACTTAAAATTTTGGGGCACAAGAAGTTGCTTCTGTTATAAAAAAAACATGATTAGATGCATTATTTCCATAATCAGATGATCCTCCAACATCGCCACTATTTCAAACAAAACACCTTCCAATTTGCCCTGTTGCCTGTGAGTGCTAATGAAATTTTCTGCAAGACTACTTCTGCTAGTTTGTTGCAAATTAGAAGATGAAAGATGGGGCATGCTTAGTGTTTTTCTAGGCGTGCCACCAACGGGAATGGAAATGGAGACTATAAATTTCCCACTGTAATCTTAATAGCACCTTCTGTGCCTACTTCCATGACACCACTAGCACCAACCGTAGTCAAGTTTGCACACTGAGCATTTTCCAAAGAAAAACAATTGCACAAAATGGAACTTAACTTGCTTTGGTGTAATGCATTACAACCCAAAATTAATGATCCAGAATTCAAGCTTCTATTTAGGAGAACTACGAAAGTGACCAATATCGTCATGTTGTACTCTTTGAGAGGAGAGAGAGTTCATACTGGGAAACATCTAATTTGATATTATTGCTCCAATTTTCCTTAGCTTGCAGTCCTGTTTCAATCACAACTCCACCTACAACAATTAACCCTTCACATGCCAAATGTTTCTACTTGATATGTCAGGGATGGAAAGATTGTGGGGTGAGGAATTTCCTTGTGATGCATGTCCAAGTTGAGTATTTTTTAACATCGGGCATTAATTAAACCTTTGAGCAGGGACCTATCAACCTAGAAACAAATGAAAAGCCAAATGTTGTTCCAATGAGGATTAGTGAGTGAAGCAATTATTGTTCCGTTCTTATGTTGTAGTTAACATTAGAAATCAAGTTAGGCATGAATAATTGAATTGTTTTTGCCAAAGGTTCTCCTTAAATGGCGCACATGGAATAGATCCAAACCATGACCTAGTGCTAAAAGTGTGCTTTCTCCTAAATAAGTAACCATGTATGTAATAAATGTGTAAAATTCCACCTTGGACATCAATGTTAGAAGTATTAGACTAGAAAGACAAATAACTTGTTGTTCCTCCATATAAGAAATGACTCTAGCAAACAGATTGTATTCTTTGTGATGAATGGATCTCAAAGTAAAAAGAGATCCAATAATTTGTGAAGTTGTTGTTGCAAATTCTGTTATAGACACTTTGGGCAACCATACCAATTAGCATGAATAGCCATGCATAACCTCGAAGTTGTACTATTATGCTTATCATGTCATCCACGTATTTCAGATATCAAACTACTATGCCACTTGTCAGCTTACCATGACCTCTGAGGGTATGTTAAAGATGTTTTCGAAAACCACTTGTGGGGGTTGAGCCCAACATTTGGCTACGATATAATCCCTATAAATTCGAACTTACTATGCATGGTTAGTTGGCTACAAGAATTTATCAAATTGAATAATGAAAGGGTAGAAGACTACTATGTATTGCATGGAACATAATGCCCTTGCTGATGCATATGGCCTCAAACTCCAATAAATAACTATTGATGGGCTCTAAGAGAATCACACAGCCCAAATCCTTCATAAATTATTAGAGTCACTAGTTTGTTAGATGGTTGTAGTCTAGTCTGACCCTTCAGTTTCAATACCAATTCCAACTTCTAAAACATTGTTTGTTTGTCTTGATCAATACATTTGTTTTGCAGTTCCTTGAAGCCAATCAAATATTGCATAACACATATCTTCTTAAATCCCATGGATCTTCTAAGCATTATATCTTCTTGTTAGTATTAGACTAACATAAGTGCATAGATTCATATATATATATATATATATAGGCATTTTGAGCAAACAATCTTTGAAATGAATCAACACTATCGTTACCTTGACTCTAGGTTGTTGTATTTTAAAAATTTGGCAAGGCCTTGAAAGCTTCATTGTTGGCTGAATGATATTGTTTGTCTTTGATTTTTGATTTTGGTTTACTTCTTATATTGTTGAAACATTCAAGAATAGTCATGTCAATATATCCACACAAGAGAATGTTGTAAACCACACTCCAAACCTTATGCCATAGAAAGACAGTGGAATTCATTCCATTAGGCTCTTGCTTGCCTTTCCAGAATCCATTGGAGACATAAGAATAAAACTCAACAATGACTTGTATAAAAATGATGTTTGATCAGAGGGATTCCACCCAATAGCATGCATCAGAAAATGGTGAAATCCCATGGATGATAGTCAACCAAGATTTTCAAATAAATGATGTTTGATTAGATAAATTCCATAAATTAACATGCATTAGACAATGGAAAAATCCCAAGGTTGTTGTAAGAGTTGCACCCGATCTTCAACGTTTGTATGTATAGAATTAGAAGATCACTAATTACTCAGGATGAGCGATCCAAAATGGTTTTTTGGTAAAGTCAAAGTGGCTAGGTAGATTGAAGCCTCTTTCGACTAAGGTTTAATGCTATTGCACTAAACCCATGATACCACAAGCTTGACTCATAAAGCTCTAATAGAGAAGAGATGTGGAAGGGTAGTCAACGCTATCATCAGTAGCACACTTCACCTTGTACATCTCCCTAGAATCATAGTTACCTGGTTTGTGTTCATGTTTGAACATCAAATTCAAAAAACAAAAATCACCCCATAAAAAAGTTCAATAAAATTCACCATTAAATTCAGATATATCTATATAAAAAGCATACATATAATTTTTCAATATAACATATATCAAATAATAAATATATTAAATTTAATGTTTATAAAACATGATACATATAACTTAATAATTGAAAAGAAAATATTGACAAGCCTTATTTATTATAGATTCAAAGACATGTTTAGGCCAAAGAATTTACGGATATAAATTCACTAAAGATAAGAATTCAAGAAGATTATGTCGAAAGAACAGGAACCAAATGCAAAAGGGTGAGTCTCAATGTATAGCACAAGGTTTCAATAAGTGGCACAAATACAACGCAGTTCATAATCTTGGCAAACTGGAGGAGCAGGTTAATGGACAAAAAGTTGCTACCAACAATAAGCATATAGAAAAGGACTTTTCTCACATCATCCCCAATGCATAGTTTTCAAGAAATAAGAAGAACGACCCCTCTTTGACCATAGATCTATAATAGCATGCCAAAGAAATGATAACCTGTCACATGGAATCAACCTCAAAGAAGAACCCCCTATTGAATGGTATCAAAGGAAAGCTACAACAATTCAATGATGAATACTACTTGTTGAAAGCCCTCCAAGGTTCAGAGCTTGCTCCAAAAGCTAGGGGTGAGAGACAAAGGGAAGACCATGAGGCTGGAGAAGACATCTACCATCCCATTTCCTTGAAGTGAATGAATAACATGAAGAATCTTAGGTCCTCCTCTCTATGAGGGTTTAGTTTATATATTTTATTTATATTGTTCTAATATCATAGGATTTAGTGGCTAGTAGCCAAGCTATATACAACAGTGGCATGTCTTGCTTCTATTATATTTAGTGGACAACAACCCAACTATACTTAGTATTTTTTTCTTTTGAGTATATTACGAGACAATGGACAAGGGCCCGACACTATTGTTCTAAAACTTGGTCTGACTTGGCTCGATGGGCCAGTTTGGTACCAAATAAGACCTACTCAGCCAAGTAGATGCATGATGACCCCATACAAAATCCAAGAAAAAAATTCTATAAAGAGATATCCCACCCATTTATTTGTCTCACACCTTTCTCATAGAGGATTTGTGAGCATTTCAAGTTTTGGAGTAGAGTTGAAATCTTGAAGAGCAATGTGAGGCTTGAGCTTGGTGCTAGTTTGGCATTTGTTTGAGGTTGTTTGCAATGGATTTAGGCAACTTAAACAAAAGGCTATAATGTATCTTGAAGCTTGGAGGAGTTGTGGACCAAATTCTTGTGCCCACTGCCCATTATTTTCATTTCCAAGCATGTTTTCTCTATCTTTAAATTGCAAATGTATATGCTCTGAAATCTATCCCTGTTTTTAATATTTTTCTCTTCAAAATTCAAATATGTGCCTCTTTAAATTACAAATGCAAATCATCTAAAATTTGTCCCTATTTTGAATTTGACGAGACAATGGACAAGGGCCCAACACTAGTGGGCTAAAACTTGGTCTGACTTGGCTCGATGGGCTGGTTTGGTACCAAATAAGCCCAATTTAGCCAAGAAGATGCATCATGACCCCATACATAATCTAAGAAAAATTCAGTATTAAATTAAAAAAACTCAAAAAAGCAAAGCATTAAACTGAGCAAATTGCTATAAAGAGATCTCCCACCCTCTATTTGTATCATACCTTTTTCACATAGCATTTGTGAGCATTTGGGGTTTTGGAGCAAAGCTAAAATCTTGAAGAGAAATGTGAAGACAATCCACCCATTTCAAGAAACTATATTGCCATGGAATGTGACTTTGTAAGTCGCACACAACTGAAGAACCACCTGATTTGTAACTGATGGAAGGTGTAGTTGCAAATATTTGCAAGATATAATCAATACTCTGTTGTTCATTTGTTGTCATGTATCCCAAAGGCTTTTCCAAAATCTTCATGAATGGACTATTTCCTTTAATGTTGTCATCCAAGGAAGACTTTTTATTGTTATCTAGAACACCTGCACCAGCTAAAGTTGTATCTTTAGAATCAGAGACAAGGGAAGTTCCTCCCATAGAACTAGTGTTCTAGGCATCTATAATCATCTGAAGTTTGTATTGCAACATATGGTCAAGTATCAACAATAATGCAGTCACCCACTTGGGAACTGAAACTTTTTCCCTTGTCAGGTTATTTGGCATAAAAAATTTCAATAAGTCCAATGAATACCAACAAGTCCATTCTTGGCTCCTATATCTCTAGTATTGTTGTCTTCACCCAAAACTAATGCCAAAATATGAGAAATAGTTGACAATGAACTAGTGCCTTTTTTAGATTCATCCACCTTACAAAGCTTTAGTTGTTGAATAAGAAGGGAAACAACTCTCAAAAGGTATTGGCCTTTGTTTCAGTTGCAAAAAGTCACAATCAAATTAGTCATCGAAAAAGCAATCACATTTGTACTTTGCAACAGATTCATACATGTAGTTAAGATATCCTCAATGGGAGGATTTTCTAGAGGCTTCTCTTCATAAGAAACATATCTTCCTTTTTCATTGGCATTGTCTTTGGGAACCTCAGAATTACCCAGTGACAAGACAAGAGATTGGGCATGTTCATCACCTTCTTACATTGGCTCCTCAGGATGACTAAAGAGCCACTCCATAGCCAGTTCAACACTATTTGTTTCAACATGCCTTAATGCTTCCTCTTCCCTGGACCTTGGAAATCCGATTTCAACCATCATAGAAATGGAAGCCTCATCAGGTGAATGACGTCTAAATAATTGACCTGTGCTTCCGGGAATACTATTTCTGCTTCCTTTAATGTCACCTATGGTAGTGTATACATGGGTAATAATGGAAACAACAAAGGTAATCAAAGATGGACTACAGCGACAAAACATTAGATTGCTCCAAATAGGTTGAACAACATTAAACAGTGACAAAGCCTCCAAAAATGGTTGCACTAACTATGATGCAGAGGGCAAAGTTAACAATGAAGAATAATTCACAAGGTACTCCAAAAGCCTGCAATAGCTTTGTAATGCCTTTAACAACCAAGGTACATGATCTAGCTTGTCATTTTTTGTTTCCATTCCTTTCTGTGACATAAATGGTACTGTCGACAAAGAATGACCTATTGTTGCTTCAAAAGTAGTCAAAATATTTTTAATTGTACCATGAGCATAGAAATAATTCAACACTGCTGTATTGCACATTTGCTTATGGTTGTCATATATAACTGCTGCCATGTCATCCACAACTTTCCTAGGGTAGTGACACTTTGAAGAAAGTGATGACTCAAACTCAGATGAGCTACAATTCTCATCCACATCAAGACTGTCTTGAAATTTTTTTACAAGAGTAACCACCACATTTCAAGCTTCAAGCATGCTATGGTGCTATCCAAGCCTCCTAAATCCCTAAAGGTGGTTTCAGCAGGAATCTGTCCATGACCTCTATGCTAAGAACAAGGGTGAGTGGTAGTCCCTTTATGCCATATGTGGAGAGCAATGGGATGAAGTGGTTTCATGATATCTCATGTTGATGGCCTCTGTTTCAATAATTTGTCATTGTCCATGCTAGTACTGTATCCAGTCTCTTCATTCCTTTGATGTTTGAGAGGTGAAGTTGTCAATCAAGTAGGCCTTGAAGGTCCTTGTAGGGCACATTGTTTATTAGTAACTACAACTTGCATTATTGGGGTAAGCATCTATGGTTTGGGTTTTAAAAAAAAGGTCGCAAGGGACTTGCTAGAGTCTCTATAGAAGCAGTGCAATCTCCCTAGTATCTTGTATTAGATGGGGCACTTGAAACATGAAGTGCTCTTTAGTCTCCACCTCCTAGAAGGAGGAGTGTCGACAAATCTTGTCCTCTTAGGGAATCTAATGATACATATCTTGACATGTAAATGGTGGTAGCATGATCTTAGTTGATGATGGGAATATTGAGTCCATGGGATTAGTGCCTTCATATGTAGTTGGACAAAGAATTGACTATTAAGTTGCAAAAAATTCTTAACATAAAATGCTAGCTTAGATCTAAGACACTGTGAGGGAGAAAACTAGGTGATTAGAATGTACTGCCATTAGATGTCCTCCTTAATTAATTTATTATTCTATGCCTTGGGGGCGAGAATTCAAGGGAACCTATAAAGTAGGGAGTTAATAAATGGAGATAATAGCAAAATGAAGAAAAAAGGTGGCCTCAAAGTCTCAATATTTCCTTCGACGAGAATGACCCAAGGGGACCAGATCTTTATAGGAAAGGAATGGAGAGCCAGATATGGATCTCTCTTCTAACTCAAGGTAGAGTCTCAAAGGGCCCAAAATATAACCTCTACACCAAATTATTTTGTGGGTTGTTCCCTAGTATTAGAAATAAGTTAGAGTTTATTGTGTTTCCTCCTATAAGCATTTTATGCGAAATTACAAATTGGTTCCAATATCGAAGCCAAGTTACATAAGACCATTCAATTCTTTTAGATGAAGGGAATTTTGTACTCATTTTCTTTCTACTAATTACTCAACCCAACAATATTGGGTAGAACAAAGGAGAAACCAATTCCGTATCCTCTACCCACTGTGGTGTTATAGACATTTTTGGGCACTTCAACTCCAATCATAAATCTCCATAAACTGAGGGCTCCTAAGTCCCTAAAAGTGTTGCTTCACTGCCTAAAGGAACAAGGTCAGCTGATTACATCATCTCCCAGAAGTTCTCCACTAAAAACTACTCATAAATGGTCAAAACTAGACCATACTGAAAACCCAGTGCAGAGGGTGCGATGCATATCACCTTCCCAATGTACAAGGTGTGATGCATACTGAATGGCTCCTCTGTAAGGTGCGATGGTCGAGAATGGACAAATGGCAGGGACAAAATGTGAGGTGGAAGATCCTGGAATCTTCCAGAAGCTTCCCCTCTTACACATGCCAAGAAGACGATGCATCATGCATGTGTCAAAGAGGCTCACGTCATTGCTAGAGTTCCTCAGTTTCACCATCGCAAGTTTAGGGAGGCCTTGGAGATTGAAAAAAGACCGAATAATCTTAATAGGGATGATGGCTGGAAGATCAGCAGCTGCTAGGTCCCAGCCCTGTCTTCCTAACCTCCGCGGTCCCTTCGTGGTAAGATCTCTGGGTTTCTTGTTTCCTTTCCTTAAGAGTTGATTTCCTTTGGGTTTGTTGTATCATTTTCTTGCTTTACTCGTGATTTGATTTGTTCTTCTTTTAATTTTCGTCCTTATGGTTTGATTTAATCCCCTCTATTTCCCTATTTATTCGAAGATTTTTTAATGGAAATATTTAGCATAATATATTTTAAAGTAATTGTACTAACCTTAGAATGGAAGGTATTTAATTTAGCTTTCGATTAGCCTTAGATTTTATACCTAATGCTATGTTTAAAGATATATTTATAATTAATGAATAAATTAAAATATACATTTTCGTAACTATTCAATATTAATTTTCCATTTATTCATTTAATTAAAAAAAAAATATTTAATTCTAAGTTAATTTAAACTATCCTTAATAAATTAAAGTAAGATGAAAAATTGTTTAATTATATATTATTTTATCCAAACATTAAATAATAAATATTATTGAATGAAGGTTTTGAAAAATACTAACTAGATGATATATATAGATATACAGGTATATATAATATTTTAAATAATTAAATGGTTTAGTTTGTTAACTAACCATTGATCCAATCTATTTTTTAGTAAATATATTCTTTCTAGAGATTTATATAATGGATTTAATAACTTAACATTAAATATATTATTATATTAGGAATTGAAAAATATTAATTATATATATTTATTAATGATTTAAATAATAAAATAGATAAATTTATTATCTAACCAATGATTTAATAACGTGACACTAAATATATTATTATTAGGAATTGAAAA
>APFE031211409.1:0-49850 GCA_000404065.3 Pinus taeda | reverse complement strand
TGAGGGCCTGACCCCATAGAACCTTCCTCTAACATTGTCTTCCGAGGATAGACTCTCCCAATTTCAGGGTTAGTTTCCACCAACTCTCCTTCTCCTAATTTGAGCTTTGATCTAGTGAGAATTCACAGCTAAACCAACACAAGCTTGTCTAACCTTACAACCTACAGCTTTGATACCACTTGATCTGATACCACCCTATGAGTGACACCAATTTAAGGTTTATTAACAAAAGGTATTATAGACTCATGTCTCGATGTGTGTTATGTGTTATTTAAGCAATGGATTGATTATATTGCCAATAAATAGACATTTAAATAGAAAGACAACAGAGAAATGCAGTAAGCAACCACAAAGACACAAGCAATTTTAATAAGGACTTCACCCTATTCTCCAGGGCTGCATCTCCGGCCCAACTTTTAGTGGTGGCCTTGTTTTATTGTCTTTGAGCAGAGAATTACAATGCAGTGACTCATTTGTGAGTTCTCCTTAAGCAAATTTGCTTGGCAGGGTGCTTCGTGGATTTCCTAGGCCACTAGAGTGCATAGACTCTTCTTCCTCCTACTAGCTCTGTGACCTTTAGGTCTACAATGGACAGAGCCAAATATGATTCTCAACCTGGACAGATTCCTCTATGGGATGGCTTGAATCTTTAAGCTCTGGTGCTCGATGTTGGCACTAGTCAGCTTGACCCTCTGTCTCTTCTGCTCTGCTTGTTATTCTCTATGTTCAGTCCTCTCAGGGTTCACTATTCCACCTATCTAGTCTTTCGACTCTCTCTGTGTCGACTTCCACTTGATTTGACTGTCTCTATTCATGGCTTTTAGCCATTCATCCCCATGCCCATTTGGTTCCTCTTCCACCTTTGTTGATTCACCTTCTACAAATGCACTTGGAGTTCCTTGTTCGGTAT
Source organism: Pinus taeda (assembly GCA_000404065.3). Classification (NCBI taxonomy): domain Eukaryota; kingdom Viridiplantae; phylum Streptophyta; class Pinopsida; order Pinales; family Pinaceae; genus Pinus; species Pinus taeda. Next base: position 48,940 of record APFE031211409.1, on the reverse strand, counting down.
CAGCATGAACGCTTAGGGAGTGGCCACGTATCCCCATCTGAACAGCGCCAGTCTCTCGTCAGTTCGCTTCTTCAATTACGTTGTGGATGCATTCTTCCTCCACCGTGGAAGTCAAATGGACCTCAAATCTTTACAAACTTGGCTTAATCATCCATCGATTCCGCTTCCTCTATGGGATGGCTTGAATCTTAAAGCTCTAGTGCTCGATGTTTCCACTGGTTAGCTCAACCCTCTATCTCTTTTACTCTGATTGCTATTCTCTGTGTTCAGTCATCTCAGGGTTCATTGTTCCACCTTTGTAGTCTCTTGATTCTCTCTGTGTCGACTTCCACTTGATTCGGCTGTCTTTGTTCATGGTTTTTAGCCATTTTTCCCCATGCCCATTCAGTTCCTCTTCCACCTCTATCGATTCACCTTCTGCAGCTGCGCTTGGAGTTCGTTGTTCAACATCAGCATGAACGCTTAGGGAGTGGCCACGTGTCCCCATCTGAACAACGCTAGCCTCTCGTCAGTTCGTTTCTTCAGTTACGTCATGGGTGCATTCTTCCTCCACCATGGTGGTCAAACGGACCTCAAATCTTTACAAATGCGGCTTAATCCTTCATCGATTCTGCTTCCTCCATCGGGTGTAATCTCAGCCTTCCAATCTGGGTCCCCCAGATCCAATGGCATATGCATGTCCTGCGCGATTGACGTGCTCGACTAATAACGTGTGATCAACAGCAGTTTTCTCTCACCTCTGCTACCACGTGTCGATCGTTGAGTGGGATCGCTCTGCTTTCTCCAAAACCATTTACCGTTTGAGGGTGCCCCGATCAATACCGTCGGTTTCGAGAGCATAGGTCCCACCTTGTATGATTAGCACCTTTTTCCTTTCCCACCCGTGGTTCTCCAGTTCACCATGCGTCCAAGTTCTTGGGCTTCCTCCACTTTGTCCCTATTCGCCTAGCTAATCACGCATCAAAAATCACCTCCTTTTCCTGATCCGGGGCTCCCATGGGCTACTTTGACCTCCTGCGCAGTCTCCATGGGTCTCAGTTAGCACGCTTTGACCGAGGTCCTCATCGTTCCACTCTGGCTACCATTGCCACTGGTTTAGGGTGTTTTGGATTTTTTAGAGATTTGTTTTGTCCTGATACAGTCATGGTTCTTTGCCAGTCTTTCATGGATCTAATTTGGATCATCAAAATACAAAAAATTCAGTGCCCAAAAATTTGGCGAGTCTCAATGAGCATGGAAATTTTATGGTGAGTATAGAAAGTGGTGAGTTTGTTGGTGAGTTTTTTAGTAAGTGTTGGGGCTAGATAAGACTCCACAAGACTGAACAAAAGAGTCTTGGATGAGTCAAAATACATTGGCTTAATGTGTATAGTTGCGACAATTCTTCTCTTGCATTTTCTTGTTATGTGAGTGTTCTCCCATTGTTGTCTTTTGTGAACATATCAGATCTACATGTTTAGAAGCTTTTAGCTATCCATAGCTATAGATTTTTGCATTGGTCAATTGATTTCAGTACTATTTTGGATTGGTGTTTAAAATGCTTGGCTCTATGAATATACAATAGTACAATACGGGTTTCTCTATTCTGATTTTTGAGTTACAAGAAAGCAAACTAGTTGTTTTGAAAGTCAGGCCATGTTAATTGTGGAAGGAAAACCTCACTTGAAACCATGGCATACAAATTTCAAATTTCAACCCTTTCATAAAAAATTTGAAACTATGTAATTTTGAGTTTGACTCCTAAATTTGTTAACACAATTTTCCTATGAATCAGACTTGAAGAGTATTGGAAATTTTATAAGAAAGTACCTAACAATGTAGCCTCCCATAGTTGGTCACATGTCTTGTACTATTATTTTTGGAAATGAATCTTCATATAGGGCTTCCTCTAAAATTCAATGTTTTTACCTAGAAACATAGTTTAGATTATGAAAAGTTTACCCTTCAGTGTCGGTCTTACCATGAATATGGCATATAGCCCTACTATTTCCCTCTCCATTGTTGATTTTTGAGTAGCTTGGGAGGTACTCCAAGCCCTAGGGTTCAGGGTTTCGAGGGTAAAGCACCACAACTAGGCTTGTGGGCTTGGAACCCAAGCATGCAATTTTGCACCCATTGATATTCAAGCCAAAACCATCACTAATATGAGCATGGGAAAATTTGAGGTGATAGATCTTGGTGTTCTAATTCCAATGCTTCAAAGATCATCCATATCGGAGCTGTTAAACTTGAGATATGAATTTTTGAAGGTCATGAGTGGGTTTACACCGTATGTGTCGACATCAGCTTGAGTTAAATAAAACTTTTGACAAGTTGGATGGCCCTACAATGGTGTTGGAAGAATCCCTCTTGTCTAGTATAAATAAGAGGTGATAGGTGATCATTTAATCATTCATTTTGTGCAACATAAGGACAGCAAAATGGTAGCGTAGAAGGGGAAGAGGCCACTAATTAGCCATAGGAGACTAGGGCAGAACAATGTGGAGTAGAAGGGCCATTTTGGAGCCCCTTTTGATTGCATTGAGGATTATCCCATGTTGCAGCTAGGCCGAGGGTGTTAAAGGCTAAACACAGGATTGATATGGTAGCAACAAGGTGAGTTAAACCATGTTTTGTGTGGACTGTAGGCATTAGTGCTTAACTCTAGTAGGCCACAGGCCATACTACCATAGGAAGGCATCTACGCAAGGCTATTTGGGTGGTATATGCCCAGAACAAGAACACAATAGGTGGGCATGATCCCATGCTTAGGCCACATTGATTGGAGGTTGTTTGGGTGGCATATTTAGGGTTGTTACAGCATGCAAGTGCCCTAACTAGGGACAACATAGATATATCAAAACTGAAGTTGAGTTTGCCTTGTGTTGGGTAAAAGTTTTGACTAGTATTTGGAGCAATCTAGATTACAGTTTGTTGGGAGCCATTTGTTGGAGTTGCCTTGGGCATTAAGGAACTCTAACTAGGAGTAGATCCCACTATGAAGTGATGTAGGTGTCCTAGTGTGGACAGAGTCATTGCAGCCTATGGAAGACAAGGAGGTAGGGCTCACATGGCATGTTAGAAGCCCTAACCAATGGCAAGTTTCACAATGAGGTTTGGAGCCTAGGTTTGTGGAATAGCTCCTTTATTGCAGAGAAAAGGGTGGATGTGGAGAAGTTTGTTTGCAGTCATGTGTAAGGGTCTCCTAGGTGTGGGAATGCCCTAACTAGGTGCGGATGCTACATCGTGGACTTGGTCACTTGTGGACAGTTGGGGGGTAGTGTTAGAGTGGACGAAGTGTGGACATTGATTGAGCACTTATGGTCTGCTGGAGGATAGCATGATAGTGTCCAAGTTGGAGCCCAGTGAGCGAAACCTTGATGGACAAAGGTAGTTGTGAGAGAGGCATTTGTTCACCTCAAGGGTCTAATCAACCAGGAGTAGTTGTGGAGCCCGAGACTTGTGTGTGGAAAAGGACTTCTACAATAGATGATGGGTATTCCTCCTAGCCCATGTTCATTATGGGAGATGGACATCTTGCAGCGATAGGTGGTAGCCCTCTGTACCCTATGGTGGTCTTCATCGATGTAGTGCAAGAAGACCATAGTGAGTTGAAGTCCCTGACTAGCTGACAACCAATAGTGGGAAGTTGGGAGTTTTTCACAAGTGGAGCTGTGAACAATTCGACAAGAGTCTCGATGTGTTGTGGCTATGATGGAATAAGGCACAACTAGAGAGTATATTGATAGCTGAGGTTCAGTGTCTAGATGGACTTAGAGCATTGATAGAGGTAGGAGCTATAGATCAGGAGCTAAAGGACCAGGCAATTATAGGGTACGACCGAGGGGAGCTGAGAGAATTGACTACATAAACTAGATGGTTAGAGTATCTTGTTGAGGGTAGATTGGTTGTCAATGGATTAACACCAAGCCCCAATTTGTATCTTGTACTAGTGGATGTATTACGGCAATCATCCTTGGTATGGGAGCCCTAGATTGTTGTATTATATTTTTTTAATATAACGAAGTTGGGTTAAAGTTTGTAAAAAGTTGTCTATATTCTGTGCATGTATGATTTATTGTTGTTTATATTATGTTGTGAAAAGTAGTATCATTGAGATTCTTGGTTTGGTAGCATCAGAGATTTTAAGATTCTATCCTAGACCCAAGATTGTGGAAATTCAACATGGTATCATAGCGTATATGAGCTACTTTGAGGGAAAATGAATCAGAGTGTGCACAATGAAGCAACTCAAAGGGAGTTGTGGGTGTTTGGATCATGGAGTAGAGGATTTAGCTGAAGACATGGATATGTGGTCTCGATAGACTACATGATCTGGGTTGGGAGTTCTGGTGGATTGGTGGTGAACCTAGTTCACTTCAGCATGTTGTGTGGCAGCTTGTAGATCGTATATTTCATATGTCCTGTCATGGATGATTGGGATAGCTCGAGGGTTTCCTTGGCATGGACAAGATCAGGTTGATCGAGATGGATTCATGTGATGTACTAGATATTGGTAGGCTAGAATATTCATCGGATCATGATGTTTCATATCTGAGATTGGAGGGATTTGCACGATTGGTATTTTATCCAACAGGATGAGTGTTTACAGGATTGAGCCAGTGGAGATCATTTAGCCTCATAGGGAGTCTAACCTCAAAGGGAGCATCCCTATGGAGGTTTAGGATCTTCAATTTCAGATGTGATGAGGTAGAGGCACTACTGAGATTGTCGAATTCATTCTACAGGGTATGCTATAGTGATGGATGTCAGATGGGCTAGTGTCGCCAAAGATGATGATGGTGACTTCCTAGTCTTGGAAGTACCTCCCTCCCTAAGATGGAGCATTCATTTTTGTGTAGCTTGGGGATACTCCAAGCCCTAGGGTTAGAGGTTTGGAGGTTAAAGCATGACAAGTAGGCTTGTGGGCTTGGAACCCAAGCATGGGGTTTTGCACCCATTAGGATTTGGGCCAGAACCATCAAAATTTGACCTTGGGAAAATTTGAGGTGATAGGGGTTGGCGTGTTGATTCCAACGCTTCGAAGCTCACCCAAATCAGAGCTCTATAACTTGAGATATCAATTTTTGAAGGTCATAAGTGGGTTTACGCCATATGTGTCAAGGTCGGCTTGAGTTAAATAAGCCTCTTGACAAGTTGGACAACCTTAGAATGATGTTGGAAGAAGCCCTCTTGTTTGGTATAAATTAGACGTGATATGTGATCATTTAATCATCCATTTTGTGAAACATAAGGACAAGAAAAGGGCAACATAGAAGGGGAAGAGATCTTTACTTAGATGCAGGAGTCTAGGGAAAAACAACGAGGAGTAGAAGGGCCGTTGTGGAGCCTCTTGTGACTACATTAAGGATTATCCGATGTTGCATCTAGGCTGAGGGTGTTAAAGGCTGAACACAGGACTAATATTGCAATAATGAGGTGATTTAAAACCTATTTTGTGTGGGTTGTAGGCATTGGAGCTTAATTGTGGTAGGCGACAGGCCATACCACCATAGGAAGGAATCTATGCAAGGTTGTTTGTGGTGGTATATGCCCAGAAAAACAACACAATAGGTGGGCATGATCCCATGGTTAGATCACATTGATTCGAGGTTGTTTGGGTGTTATATTTAGGGTTATTGCAATGTGCAAGTGCCCTAACTACGGACAACAAAAATATATCATAACTGAAGTTGAGTTTGCCTTATGATGGGTCAAAGTTTTGACTAGTATTTGGATCAATCTACATTATAGTTTGTTGGGAGCCATTTTTTGGAGTTTTCTTGGGCATGAAGGAACTCCAACTAGGAGTAGATCCCCCTATGGACTGATGTAGGTGTCCTAGTGTGAACAGATTGTTGCAGCCTGTGGAAGCCAAGGAGGTAGGGCTAACATGGATTGTTAGAAGCCCTAACTAATGGGCAATTTCACAATGAAGTTTGGATCATAGATTTTTGCAATAGCTCCTCTATTGCAGAGCAAAGGGCAGATGTGAAGAAATCTATGGGCTACCATGTGCAAGGGTCTCCTAGGTGTGGGGATGTCCTAACTAGGTACAAATGCTATATCGTGGACTTGGTCACTCGTGCACTATTGGAGGGTAGCACGAGAGTAGAACACGTGTGGACGTGGATTGGGCACATATGGTCTGTTGGAGGACAACGCGATAGTGTCCAACTTGGAGCGCAGTGAGCAACACCTTGATGGACAAAGGTAATTATAAGAGAGGCAGTTGTTGAGTTCAAGGTTCTAATCAACCAAGAGCAGTTGTGGAGCTTGAGACTTTTGTGTGGAGAAGGACTTCTACAATAGAGGATGGGAAGTCCTCCTAGCATGTGTTCATTGTGGGAGATGGACATCTTGCAGTGATAGGTGGTAGCCCTCCATGCCCTATGTTGGTCTTCATCAATGCAACGCAGGAAGACCCAAGTAGGCTAAAGTCACTAAGTAGCTAAGGAGCAGCAATAGGAAGTTGAGAATTGTTCACAAGCGAAGCTGTGAACAATTCAATAGGAGTCTCGATGTGTTGTGGCCTTTATGGACTATGGCACAACGAGAGAGCGGATTGACAGTCGAGGTTCAATGGCTAGATGGAATTTTATCATTGATAGAGGCAGGAGCTACAGATTGTTAGTCAAAGGACTCGGCAAGTACAATGTATAACCAAGGGGAGCTGAGAGAGTCGACTACATCAACCAGATGGTCAAAGTATGTTGTTGACGGTAGATTGGTTGTCGATAGACTTACACCAAGCCCCAGTTTGTATCTTGTACTAGTGGATGTATGAGGGTCATTATTCCTAGTATGGGAGCCTTAGATTGTTGTATTATATTTTTTTTAATATAACGAAGTTGGGTTAAAAATTGTAAACAGTTGTCTATATACTGTGCATGCGTGATTTACTGTTGTTTATATTTTTTTGTGCAAAGTAGTATTGTTGAGATTCTTTGTTTGGTAGCATCAGAGATTTTAAGATTCTATCCTAGACCCAAGATTGTGGAAATTCAACATCCATAACCTAAATGCTAAAGGAAGGAAGGGTTTTGAGATGCAAGGAGAAGGGGAAAAGGAGAATGGGTTACGCAACAAACCTAAGAAATTGAAGGATCAAGGAAAACCCCATCAAAGACTGAATTGAACTTGGAAGACAACTCTAACTGGAATAAAATAAATTTTAAAAAAGAAAGTTGCAAAACAAGAGAGAAGAAACCATCATCAACTCTAAGTTCAAGAAGGAAAAATATCAGCAAAGGAACCACAAGGTAAGAGATAGAACAAAATAAATTTTTAGTTAGGAAAAAGAGGTAGGAAAAGGAAAATAATGTTGAGAAGAGATGAAAAAATAGTTGAAATTGAGCACAAACAAAATGTAAATTTAGTTTTAAAACTTCCATACAAGTAGTAAGGGCTTTCATTGCAAAAGTTTCTTCTCTAGTAAAATTATTTTTTTTCTATTAAAGAGACAGGGATCCTAGATCTAATTGATTTATGAAAAAATTGGTGAGAACTAGAGTTTGATCTAATAAACCTATTTAATCTAAATGAGGGAAAGAAATCTAAGAGAACAAATCATGTTTGATGAATCAATGAATCATTAATTAACAGAAAACAAGTCTATAAATTAAGTTATCTTGCAATAAATTAAGTTTAGCGTACTAAGAACAACTAGTCATACGAGTCCTTTGCAATCAACAATTCTAATGGGTACAAGTTTCTTCTTTTCAATATACATTTTTCCTTGGTTTGTACCTATTGCAATCTCACATTTCTCTTGTAGGACGATCTTTGCCATGTTTTGGTTCTTGTAGTTACAAAACTTGGGTGAGACCAGAGAGTAAGTGATTAGCTCAAACATGGGAAAATATCAAGCAAATTAGGCTAATTTTTTCTTACAAGAATGACAAATTTGTATTGGCCAAGAAGCAAGTTTGACTTGCCAGCAAGTCAGTTTGGCTTGTTTGCTCTATTGGCCTGAGTCTGAATAGGAAACTATAACAAATTTTGTAACAATTATCTTGATAATGTTATCAAGTTATAAATACATATTTTTAATGTATTGGAAGACTATAAGAGGAAGATGGAGATGAAAGTAAATATGATAGTAGGGATAGTAGTTATACCATGTTAGAGAGTTTTGGCATGTCCTCAAGAATGGATGACAATAAAGAGGACTTCCCAGATCCAACTATGGTAAAAATTGCCACCAAAGATCCACTTCGAACCTCAAGGTTGATATTTTAAAGAGTGGATTTGGATTCCTCTTCATTCCAAAAGAAAGTACTATTTTCAACTACAACAACAATCTCTCTGCCTAGAGGTAACCTTTCGCCTGCCTCAGGATCAAGGTCCTTCTTGGTCATATACTTGTCAAGTCTATCCAAGGAAACAATCACTTGTGAGACAGATATTAAATCTTGGGGAAATTTCCTAATGGGTTCTTGAAGAATTTTGAAAATTGATTTTGCAGTGAACACCTTCCTTGCTATAAGTTTTTCTCCTACAAAAATGTATGTAGTGAATGTCACTACTGAAACAAGTGAAGGCATGCTCCATGTAGTGAATGTCACTACTGAAACAAGTGAAGGATTGCTCCATGTAGTGAATGCCACTACTGAAAAAAGTGAAGGCATGCTCCATAGAGATTATATTCACTAAAATAGAATACATAGTTTTGTAGAGCCATTCATATTTGGAAATCCTAACAGTATCTACATGTGTTTGGAAATGGTCGTCCCATGCTTGAAGTTTGATAACCCTCATATAATTTGAAAACTCATTAGTTGTATGAAGATCACACATTTTCACTAATTGGAACCCATATCTTCTATTTCTCTTGGATCCCCAAGCGACAATTCCCATTATTAGTGCCATGTAAACAAAACCAGACAACATAGAAATTCCCAAAACCTCAAACAAGATTGATAAAGCAGCCCCAAATTGCAGAGGCATCATCCAGATGTAATGAAGCTACAACATCGCATCTGAAAGTTGTTGATCATCCACGACCAGGTAATTTACAATATGGTCAACTCCATGAGCTTGCCTAGTGGAGCTTGATAATCTTAAACCCTTTTTGTATAAAGTTGTGATCAGTGTAGACCTTATCAGCATGCCCAATTTCTGACATTGAAAGTTATATTGAGGGGAACAAAGAACCTCAATGGATTTTGCTAAAATAGTATCAATACAAGGACAAAGCCTTCATAAGGAAGCTCTGATCTCCAAATGTAAAATCAACAAATTTTTGTATCAGAACTAGGCCAATATACATCACACGTAGTTTTGCAATGGCCAGGGATGCAGCAAGTGCAAGATTTGGCCAAAAGCATCAAATCAATGTAAGGTGTACAAGGTGTTGGTGTTCCACTATGTCATTAGACCAGTTTGATTTAAAAAGTTCAAACATATTTTTAGTGCTATCACCAGGTGCTAGTGTAGGAACATCTGTCAATTGCAAAGAATTTTTGTAAGCTTTGTTCAATACAAGATTCAACCATAACCATGTAGCCCTTGACAAAATACTGCTATAGAATAAGGGGTTATTAATTCTTCTCAGTGCCAGAATTCAAAGTTCTACCATCAAGAAGAGGTTCATGTAATTTTTTTTGGTTTCTTCAACAATGGTGATTCTTGTAGTCCCTTTGAGGGCTAATGCCAGCAAAAATCCATGGGTAGGGAAAATAATCAATGCAAAAAGGTCATCAAGAGGGAGAATACTACATGGATTAGGAGTTATGGACATGAACATGATGATTGTAGAGATCAAGAATATTGTATTCATAATGAAATTCATAAGCCACCAGAGATATATATACTTTGGACATGTTGTAGCTTTGAAATTATTCTCATGTCCAATTTACTGCCCCAAACACAATCCATGAAAGTGCTAGGATTCTAGATAAAGCAATAAGAAACCAATGTTGATGAGGATGTCAGATCATCCAGCTGCAATGAATTGAAAAAGATGAGGGTCATATTGCTACTTACATGCAATGTCACATGGTTCGTGTTCGAGTTAAGGTTCGACAATGATTAGGTTCAGTTTGAGTTCGAATTTTTTGATGAGGTTTGAATGAGGTTCGCATATACTTATAACATATATATAAAAATATATATTATATATATATATATATAATGAATTATAGGATAAAATAGTAAGAAAACAACATTAGTAAACATAAAAAAGTTATCATGGACATGGAAACTACAAGGATAAATTACAAGCTCGAGTTGTGACATGAGGTTATGAGTTTTGATCTATGAACTTGGTCAATGGCTGTGAGGCTCGATTAGATTTGCCAAACCTCAAATTTTTTTTAAGGTTCACCAAAATTCAAACCTCAAGGTTAAAGTTCGATGAACCTTGTGACGTAGCCTACAAGAAGATGATTTTCTACTTATTTTTAGTGCAAGCCTTAACGCAGTACAACATGGGAGGTTTTAGGTTCTAATTGAATCAACAACTTGTCTTTATTTCAGAAATTTCCTTCCAGAAACTTCATAACGATGAGGCAAACTTCAATTTTTCTTGAAGGTAAATTTTGTAACTATTGATTCGAGGAAACATCCACTCGAAATATCATAATCCATATGAATCTCTCTTTCATTAAAATATGTAAGTGGAAATAGTTTTTCTACAGATTGCCATGGATCCTCTTCATTATAATACATGTACTACATCCAACATAAATGAAATAGACAGAAAGAGAAACTTACAGTGTGATGCCCAAGGCCCCAAACAGGTTCATCATGAAACTTTTTCCTTAATGGATGGCTGAAACAATTCTTCATGATGACAGCGAATGCAAACATTTTGAAGATATCAGAAATCTCTCTATACTATCCTAGCAAGACTAGTGAAAGGCTTGTAGAATCACCAAGCTGAGGGTAGAACAAATCCTCATGCCCACGTTGAAAGGCATCATCTTCATCTGCTTAAAACTCCTCTTTTGATTCCTTCAGCTCAAAGTCTTCTTTGTCCTCGTCAGCTGAGCAATTCAGAGACTAATTCAGAGATCAGACTTATCAACATCCTCCACATCTTCATATTCTGAATCAACTTCCTCAAGGCAATTTGTCATCGATCTTCAGGGTTTCATTTGCAAAACTCTCACTCCTGTGATCGCCTTATTGCTTCAACTTTGAAGGATCATTTCAATATTTAGCTGTCTCAGCCTTGGCCTTATTAATTCTCTATTTCTTTTGAAGAATTCTAGCACACTTCATTTGCAGAGTAAACAATGTTACAAGCGATAAAACAGTGCATAATAAGGTTTCCAGTCATTGCCACTCCTAGTATATGTTCTCTCCATACAGACTGAACAATGTGCCTTTGATTTGTATGTATCACTTAGCATAAGCAGTAGCCATTCTTGCCAAGTGTCTCATCCCTGCACTCTCTGAATGCCCCAGGTGGACATTAATATCACCATAACCATGTAGTATCTGAGCCTTCCTCAAATCATCCCAGCTACAATAAATTGAAAAAGAGGAGGGTTGTATTGCTATTTACAAGTAGAGGATCTAGTTGGGAGGTTATTTCTTGTTTTCTCATTATACGCTCTTGACCTAGATAGCATTCTACATCTCTAGAATTGTATAACTATTGTGGAGGATGCAACTTACCCATCCTCAACCACCTGGAGAGGAACTTCTGAGCTGCTTCAGCTGAACACATAGCCTCTTGAATGTACATAATCGATGGCTGATGTTTTTGAATCAGCCTATTTGTGGATCATTGTTGGAAGTCCATCCTTATGCCCCTCATATTATGGGATAGCACAATCATATTTTCACCCCTTAGGGGATGCTTTGCTAAGGGCCCCAAGTATCATTTGCTGCCTACCTTCTAGTATTTCTGTTTTTGCATTTTGCACTACAAACCAGGAAAGGACTACAATGCTAAGTCTACCAAGAAGCCTGGTATGAAATAGAATTTATTTAAAGTAAAATCCATAGCTACTAAGTGTTATTAGCTTTGATCCCTCTCCCAACCTTCTAAGGAAGAAAAGAAGCGTAGAAGGGGAAGGAGGGAAATTAAATGATTAGATTTTAGCAATTTGTAAATTTGTTTGCAGGAAATTAAATTTTAATGGGCCAATTCTAAATTTTAGATTTTAGAGTGGCCCAAAATTAGATTTTAATAATTTGTCCATTGTTTATGTTGCTATTATTGAGTAGTAGGTTCCTTTTAGAGGGGTCTCCAAAATGATAATTTTGTATTGAGGTATAAATAAAAGTTATAAAAAAAAAGTATTTTGAAAAATGTTTTTAGGATCTATTACATGAAAGTATAAAATATCTTTTTAGTATGTTTATATAAAGAGGGAAAGAGAACATGAGGTTTACATATAAGGGGAATATTAACGTCGTAGTCTAACGATTATGTTTTTTTTCTTTGAAATTTATGGAAATTCCGTTCATATTTTGAAAACATCTAGCAGGCATTTTCGTAAATCCAAGTAAAAGCTGTCAAACTTCATAATTTTAGGTGCCTTAGAGGTTTTTGATGGTGTTGAACCTATTTCCACCATCAAAAATATGATTCAAACACTAGATCTACAAGATTTTTTGAATTTTTTTTGCCCAGATTCTAGCCACTTTTGGTCATCCGGGCAATTCCTCAACCTCTGTAGATGACTCCAATATTAACTAACCCTTAAGGAGGTGGAAAATATATCTAATTTTATGAATATTTATAAATTCAAATAGTCCTAGGTAGCCCATTATTTTATGTGGTTCAAAGTTCTTAGAGAATTGTAACCATTTCATCTAAGGAATATTTTTACCATGTAGATTCACCCAAAGGATTCACTTCATGTTGGATTAACCATGAAGCTTGACCCTGATAGTGTTGAGTGAATTGAACTTGTGAACTTTCAATAGAAGAAGTATTTTACCGACCGAGGCTTGACGAGCTGAGCTAACCTTGGGGACTAAGTTCAGGGTATGTTTATTTTCTATATTTTGTCTTTCAGTTTTGGTTTTCCATTGGGGTGGGCTTGGGTGGTATGGTCAAAATGAGCTGACAGAATCATAAACAACCATTGAATAAGGGCTAACCAAATTCAATCCCATTGCTTTTGTTTTGTTTAATATATTGAACATTCAGCTTAATATATAGTTTAGAAATGATATTTGGTAACTAGAAAAATAGTGCGGAGCAGAGATTGAAAGCAAAAAATAATACATACCTAAAACATTTTGATGTCTTTATGATTTCTCATAGATGAAAGTGTTTCTGCGTTTACAGATGCCCAGGTTGACCATGACAGGACCTCCCAGTAGATGCCAATTGTGAAACATTAGCTCATTGGTGCACCGATGCCATATCAAATACACAGGTCGATAAGTATTATTATCGATTTAAAAAAAAAACTACCTTGAATTCTTCCTCCCTTTGATTCCTCGTCTTCGCCCTCTTCTTGCCAATCCACCCACCCATGAAAACAAAAAAATATCTTATTTTTTCCCATCTATCATCACAATTCAAATGGATTACTGGAAAAAAAAAAAATCAAAGCTACACTATCTTACAACTTCACCTTGAATTCTTCCTCCTCGTGATTCTTGGTTGTCTTCAACCTCTTCTTGCTAATCGACACACCCATACAAACAAAAAATCTCCTACTTACGACTTCTTCCTTTATTTTTCATTCATTTTCATTAATTAATTAATGGCATATCTGTTAATTTCAAAAATAAACTTTATTTTGCACCCCCCTCCTCTTACTCGCTTTTGAACATAAGTTTCTTTTGACATGTTTTGTAAATAGAGTGGTGGGAATTTGGAATGTGAGCCACCATTAAATGGTTTTTTTTATCTAATTATGCTATATTGGATAATTGTTATGGTGGGTTTTTATTTTCTAATTAAAAAAACATTATTTAAACATAAATGGAAATTTTTTCATGTAATATTAAGTTTTTTTTTTTAATATAAAGTTTATTTTGCGAGATTAAAAGGGGAAAATGTTATTTTCCTCACCCATATCCAATTCTTTCTTACAATATATTAGTTCTTCATGAATTTACTATTTCTTACATTTTATTGTGAATCAACTATTGATTGAGGTTCACAAGGTATCAATGATCTCATTCTCACTTTTGGATTCAAGGGTGATACAAAATGTTACATGTAGATATTGAACATTGATAATGAAGGGTGATAAAAAAAGTTACAGGATTGATAATGAAATGACGATAGGAACCCATATCCTTCTCAACTCAGTGAAACCTACCTCAAACCCTTGTAGGGTTCCACCCATAGATTGCACAAGGCCTTTGGATTGCAAAGAAAAACAAGGAAGTCAATGATTTAAAGGGAGAGGCAGAGACATGACACCTCTAAATATCACAGATTCTTGTTAGGCATTTTCTATAACCAAAATCAAAGGATTTCTCTCATGTTTTGTGTTCTTTTCACAATAAGTCAACCTCTTAGACCTACTTCAAAGGCACATTATCCTCATAACTTAATAACCTTTCAATGATGGAAATATGCATGTGATTTTGATGATGGTGGTGTCCATGTGTTTTTTGTGTATCCTACTGAGGGCGACAGGCACATGTCTTACGTTTATGGAAACCTGCATGTGTATTGTGTTGATGGTATTGACCTTATGTTTTTTATTGATATTGCATTGATGTAAATGTTGACGGTGGTGAGCTCTTCGTATGGGCTTGGATATTTTGCTCATCATGGTTCCTAGTGGCTTTACATTCATTGAAATGTATCTTATTGTACACAATTAAAATGACTAACGTAAACCACTGATTCATATTACTGTAGTACTTGGTAGGTAGTCATATTTTTGTTCCTAAACTAAATTAGTCATTCACGTTAGTCATTTTGAGTTTTATTACTTATTAGCTAGTCGTATATTTTATCCTGGGACTAAATTAGTTAGTTATATTTGTCATTTTTAGTTGTTTCACTTAATATTGTTCATTTTTTGTAGTATTTCACTCGTAAAAGTTGCGGTGACTAACTTTTTTAGTCACATATTCATTATCTTCTCATTTTCTACTAGTGGTGCCTTCAGAATTTTATATGCCAGAACATAGAGAACATAAGGTGAAATATAGAGGTTGATAGCTAAAGTATCTTATGGTCTACAACCCTACACAATCAAATTCTCAAGAAAAATCTCTAAGCGTTAGTTATTAAGCATCAACCATAGAAATTTATTTTGTTTGGAACTTTTCTCAAACTCTAGAAACACACATAAGCTTCAAATAAATTGCATACCATGTTCTGATTATAAATTCAAATGCCAATCCTTGAAGTCTATGGTTTGCTCAAGAAACCAAACACAAATAAAAGAGGAAGCTTTACATGGAATCAAAGGTTTGAGAGTTAATTATCTTGTTTGCAATCATGGCATTACGTCAACATCAAAGTGAGCCCAGATCTTGTCACTGTGAGCTTCCATGACTCCCGTTAAAATCATATGCCCCAAGCCTCAAATTATGTCAACTATTTCTAGGAAGATCTACCGATCCTCAACAAACATCTACAATATTGCTGAAAACCAACAGAAGGTAACATGAAAACATTAAACCATGTCTCAAAATAACAAAAATGAGTTATTGAATGAAATATAAAAACCTTGTTAATATGAGAAATTAACTGACCTCTATAAGCAGTTTTGGGGTCTAACTCATATTCTCCACTATGATAGGGAACCCCACAGTTTGAAGACCCAATTCCACTGTCGAGCTTGCACCACTTTGCAGGTTACCTTTTGAAAGAAATCCACCATCCTTATCAAGCACCTACATAGTTTCCAAGGTAATAAATAATAAGGGTACTTGTGAGGGCATGATAGCTAAGGAGTGTCAGGGTGTGCTAAGGAATGAAAAGGCATGCTAACATATGCCAGATAGTTTTTTGGTATAATGGTTTGATTTAATTATATGGTGTTATTTTTATTGTCTACTTTACATAGCACTATTTTTCCTAGTTTGGAACATTATAGTCAGCATGTTCCAAGTGTGCTAAGGAGGGAGCGACAAGGTATGCTATGCATTATTTCCAGGGCATGCTAGAGTGCTAGGGAAGCATACCAACATGTGCCAAGTACCAAGGTGTGCCAATGTGTACTAACGAGTTTTAGGGAGTGCCAGAGAAACATAAGGGAGCGCTAGGTCAAAATGCATGGAAATGAATGAATAAGAGTGTGTGACAGGGAGTGTCAGCGAGTTCCAAGTGTGCTAAGGAGACAGTGACATAGTATTCTAGGTTGTGCTAATTCATGCTAGATTGCTAGGGTGACATGCAGATAAGATGTTCCATGTTCCAGGGCGTGTCAACATGTGCTAGGATGTGTTAGGGAGTGCCAGGGAAACACAAGAGGGAATTAGGTCAAATTAGTGCATGCAAATGAGCAAATAATAGTTTGTGACAAGAAGTGTCAGTGAGATACAAGTGTGCTGAGGGAGCAACAAGGTATGATAGGCAGTGCTAAGGAATGCTAGAGGCTAGGGAAACATGCCAAGATGTGTTAGGTGGAAGGGTGTGCCAATGCATGCCAGGGAGTGTTATGGAGTGCCAAGGAAACAAAAGGGGTCACTAGTTTCAAATACATGGAAATGAATGAATAAGAGTGTGTGATAGGGGGTGTTAGTGAGTTCTAGGTGTGGTAAGGAGGAAGCGATAAGATATGTTAGGTAGTGCCAAGGAATTCTAGAGTGCTAAGGAAACATACCAAGGTCTGCCATGTCCCAGGGTGTGTCAATGTGTGCCAACGAATGTTAGGGAGTGCCACAAAAACACAAGGGAGAACTAGTTCAAAATTCATGGAAATGAAGAGATAAGAGTGTGTGATAGGGAGTGTCAATGAGTTCCAAGTGTTCTGAGGGAATGACAAGGTTATATGATAGGTAGTGCCAAGGCATGCTAGAGTTTCAGGGCATGCTAGAGAGTGCTAGGTTGTGCTAGGGAGTGCAAAGCAAGCCAAGAAATGTATGGGATGCTAACACATGCCACATAGGGCTAACAAATTGCTAGACATTCCATGTGCTATGGCATGTCAACATGTAAACTGTGTTTCTTAGTTTTTTTGTGGTCATGGTTGGACGTGAGCCTTGAATTGGTAACTTATTAATTGGGATGAGTTGAAATTGTATATGAGTAGCCTAATATGTGTTATAGGTAGTTCTTAGGTGAACAAGGCATAGTCTAGTTGTAGTAACCATAACTTGGTTAAGTTGATGTAGTCGGGGCAGGACTTTGTTGGGTTCCGACAAAGTCTAAAAAAAGTAAGGGTAGTTGTGAGGGCATGATAGCTAAGGAGTGTTAGGGCATGCCAAGGAATGAAAAGGTGTGCTAACACATAGAAGACAATTTCAATGGATGGTGAGGAGTATTAGGGAGAGTCAGGGCAGCATAAGGGAGAACTAGGTCAAAATGATTGGAAATGAACAAATAAGAGTGTGTTCCAAGGAGTGTCAATGAATTCCAGGTGTCCCAAGAATGAAGTTTTTTAGGAGAAGTTCATAATAGGACTTGCAAGAGGAAAGCCTATGGTTGTGATAAGGCGTAGACAAATCAATTTCAGAGAAAGGGAGACTTTGGGTTGGGCACAATATTGTTTTGCTAATGAATTGGCTGTGTTCCCAAGTCACAAAAAAAGTAAGGTTATTTGTGAGGGTGTTAGTATCAGCCAGTTCACTCTATCGCTAGTGATCAAATATGCTCTTACAAGGTGTTGTTAGGGTCTCAAGTCAAATTTTTGTCATTTCAGTGAGTCTTCAAATAAAAATTTGGTCACTGGCTAGTGTGCCTAGGGTTATTTCCACTCTCTCAAGAATTTCATATGTCGATCACTTTCATCGCTTAATTGAGTCCACCATCATGAGAAAATCATTAATGTCACTTCAATCACATCATCATGGTCTCCATTTAGCTTAATGTCACCATTAGGTCATTAGGGTTAAGGTCACAAAATCAATCATTTCATTTATAAATCCGGCAAATTAGGAGTAACACTAGGTAAATTTGTTCAATAACACTTGATTTCAAATGTAATTTATGTTTCTAGATGTAATAATGTTACTAAGGTTCTAAATTTAAAAGAGGTCCTAAGGCTACAAAACTAAAAAAGAAAGTGAATTGGTGAGGTGCGCCATCCTGCCTCATTAATCACTTAGACACCAAAATCAAATTATTAAAGCACATGGAGGAGCTCATTCACACTCATTTTCACTTGTCTACCATCCTAGCATCAAGATCCTCCCTCTCCTTTGCAAAAAATTGTGATTCCATATTCCTCAATGGCAAAAATTGACTCTTGTTGCACAGAGAGAGCCTTCACTGCACACCTGGATAGCACATTGCGCACAGGAAGCCTTCGTTGCGCATGGGACAGAGTTGTCCAAATTATTGTTTGGCCACCAAAATTCATTTTTCAAATCTCCTCTTCAGTCATTTCATCCTCTAGGCTATATAACAAGTAATTTTAATCATTTTCATGCCCTCCTTTGCCTCATATGTCAAGAAAATGATCAAATACTTCTTCTTCTAGGGTTTACATGATTTACATGGTTTTGATCCTCAAATGATGAGTTCCTGCCCTAAACCCTATATTCCTTGTCTCTACACCTCTGTTTGTAGCTAATACACTATTTCCATCCAGCACAAAGCGTTATCCCCTCATTTTCTATGATTTTCCTCTAAACCCTAATCTACCCTATCTCTTTCTAGGATAGGCCTGTGTTTTGGCCTTTTCCACCCCCTCCCCTCACTCATTTCCAAAAATTCCCTTTTCCCCTACTCACTGACATCATCCCCTACCCTCTTAAATTTCCTTACAAATTTAGGCAACTCCTAAGTCCATCATACCATCTCATTCCCTCATAACATCAAATTTCACTTTTTTTTCCCGCCCTTCACCTAGAGATTGAAGTATGGAGCATAACTCATCACCATCAGAGAAGAGGAAGTACAACAAGGGCGGAAATATACTGAGGTTTGAGACATCTAATCTTGAAATCACCTCCTCCCCATTTGTAATGAAATGCTTTGATGATGTCAATTGTTTAGGGTTTTTTCAAAGAGTGGTTGAAGTAGGTTACCATGAGCATCTCATACGTATATTTTCCGTCACCTTGAAGGAAGACAAGATCACCATTGCAGGGATTGATTTCATGTTTTCAATGGATGCCATCTCTCCAGCTACAAGCATACCAAACCATGGTGAAAATTGGTTCAAAGGCATGAACCTAGACCTAGAAGAGTACAAACCCTACTTGAAATCATAATACAAAGGAGCTCACTCACATGTTTTCCCATTCATATACTTGTTGGAGAGATATGCACCATTGATGAAGGTTATCATGAATTTATTCACATGTGAGGGTATATTTTATAGGCTATATCAATACCACATAATATTGCTCATGCACTTTACAACTACCAAGTCTCTAAATTTGTCCAGCTACTTGTAAAGGAGCCTAACCAAAATGTCTGAAATGGTGAAATTGAAAGTCAAAGTGAATTATCCCATCCTCTTTCACCATAGCCTGATAAGGGTTATAGTACTCCATCAGTTGAAATAGAAGAACATGACATGGGACACCATTGAGGCAGCCTTGAAAATGCATATAAACCACTTCACCAAGCCAACACCAAACCATGTCAGTACAATCCACGGAGGTGGGGTCATCAAGAGAACATGATGAGGTTTCCAAGGAACCTAGGCTTGAGGTGACCAAGACATATCAGAGAAGCAGAAGCCTTGTGTTTTCTCCTCATATTGAACAAGGGGCCAAGCCTACTACATCAGTAGAACAGGGATCACAATCACATCATGAGGCTTTTTTGCATGATGAGGAGCCCATTGAGCATGACTTTTACCTAGTTAAATTGGAGGCACATGATTAGAATCTAATCTTGCAACAAGTCATCAAAGAGAAGGATTCTCAGATCATGGAGCTCAAGGAAAATTTGGAACATTTCATTCCTTGAGCAAGAAAACAGTCAACTTAAGGCAAAACAACTAGTCATGGAGAAAGAGAAATTCAAAGCAAACAAACAAGATATGAAAGGAAAGTCAGTGGTGGACCATGAGGACATCGAGTAGCATAAAGGACATGTGGCAAGGAAGAGACCAAGGACAATGGGTCTTAGGAAGGCACTTCAGAGGGAAAGAGAACAAAACCACGAATGGAAGAATTGACCTTTGAAGATAGGATTGCCATGGAAATAAATGAGGAGAAGGAGATTAAACTTGACAAATTAAATTTCCAGCTTGAGAAACTCCTTCACAAGGCCAAAAGGGCTAACAAGCTGCAAAAGAAAATGACCATCCATTATTACACAAGGAATCAGGTTGCCAAGGTCAAGATCAAGCAGTTGAAGGAATAACTCAAGGAAAACCTAACTAGACAAGAGGATAAGGGTAAGTTAGATTTACTTGCTGATGCATCCATGATTGCATAACATACTTCATCAGGCATCTCTGGAAAAATTTTAGGAGGATTTGGAGAAATTTCTATGTTTTGGTGCAGACTAGTGCAGAATTGCAATTTTTGGGCAATTTTTTGTCTAGGAAAGCAACGAGCTCATGATACACTTATTCCTCAGGGCTCCAAATGATGGAAACCCAACATTTTTGGAAATCTTATGACCCCCTCTCAAAACCCATCTTCCCACTTTCCTAGTGTGGAATTAGTTTTGAGAAATTTGCAAAATAGAGGCAAAAAATCACCTTTCTGCCCCTCTTTTTCCATTTCACTGCACACTTGGAGACATCTTGGGAGAATGGTCATATATCAGCCAAAAATTGGTCATTTTGAGTGCACAAATACTCTAAATATGTCTAAAACTCTCCTAGATTTCCATAAAAGGATTCAGATATGGATTTGGAATTCATAAATGCAATAAAAAATGGCATCTAATAGCTCACTGCACACCTGTAAATTTCTGAGATGTTTGTAAAATTTTTACTGTGTAATTTTTTGTAATTCCTAGTTTGACTTTGATAAAAGTCAAAAGGGTGAAGTAGATGAATGTGAGGGGTAAAATTAAATGTAAATAATGGGTGGTTAGTCTTTGTAAGCTATTTTGATGTAAATTTTACCTCATTTATGAGAGAGGTTGGAGTCAAAGTTAATTGTAGAAGTTGTTTTTAACTTACCTAGACATTAGGGTTTGGTTATAATACCTCATGGAACAGTTCCTAGAGTCATGGATTCGACCCCTCAGAGTGAGAAGATGTTGTTTTGGTCTTTATGTATCAATTTTTGAGTGATAGAATGGTTTGGATTTTAGAGGTGGGAACTATTGTAGCTTGTACTTGGACATTTTCTGGAAATCAAAGGACATAGTTTGCAACTATTATCTAGGAATTCATGTGCAGTGAGTCTGTGATGTAATTTTTTCTCTATTATAGATTTATATGAAATATATTCATCTTCTATTTCCATTCATCAATTCTTCAATGATTTTCCTTACTATTTATAAACAAAATTCTTTGCGTAAAGCTCTATTTTGATGAAAAAATCATTATCATGTGTTACTTTCTTTCTTGCTTAGTGAATTCATGTTTCATGCTCATTAAGACCTTTTGCTTCTTCTAAAAAATGCACTACACCCAAAAACCCTAAGGTCCATCACAAAAGTAATTCTACCTTGCTCCTTTATATCTTTGTTGTTTTAACCCTTTGATCCTCTGACCTAGCTACCTAGTTTTTCTCCCTTATCTAGTAATAAAACCCAAAATTTTCCAAAACCCACCTGAGCCTAGCTATATAGCCTTAATTCCTTTACATTCTAGTCAGCTCTTGGTTGTGATTTCATAGAGAGTCCTTTCTCTGGTTTGGTAGGGCTACTACCAAAATAAAATCTTGGTCTGTGGTTACCTCTGTCGATCTCCTCATCAACTTGGTACATTGTGGAGTATAATAGAGGGCATGACAACTAGGGAGTGCTAGGGTTCTCTAGTGAATGTAAGGTTCCAAAGTCATGGAAAAATGTAATTCTAGTTGTGAGGTCATGACTACAAAGGTGTGTAAGGGAATGCTAGGGCATGCTAACATGCACGAGATAGTGCCAAGTGTTAAAACATGCCAATATGTACAAGGGTGTGAGAATGCATGCTAGGGATTGTCAAGGAAAAAAAGGGAGGAACAAGTTAAACTATAAGGAAATGAGCAGATAAGAGGGTTAATAAGTCATCAATTTACCTTTCCCATGAGGGGCATGCTAGGCACACCAACACTAGGTGCCAATAGGTTCCAAGTGCCAAGTTCCAATGCATTCTAAGTGCCAAATATTCCTCTGTTTCTTCTCATCTAGTTTCCAATAATTGATCTCAAATAAATTTAATATTAAACCATGCCAAAGCATACCAAGTCATCTCCACACATGCCAAACATGCTAAGGCTTTCCAAGTGCCTCCAACACATGCCAAGTGCCAATGTGTGTCAGGGAGTCTGATACATGCGTTGGAAATACTGAGAGGGGGTGAATCAATATTTTTTTTCAATTGTTATTATAACCAGTTAGATTCTTCACAATTTTAATCAAAGAACCATATAAGAGTAATTTTATTGAATATAAACAAATAGATACAATGTATGATAAATATTCACAAGCACCAACTTGGTTTTGATGAGGCTTCGACCTCTAGGGCTTCGACCCTATCTAATCCAAGGCACCTACCTTGTGTTTAGGAGCACCAACTCCAAGGACGCCAATCATGTTGTCTTTCTTTAATGAGGAATATGAGAAGTTCTTACTTGTTTGATGTTATGAAACCAACTCAAGAAAATATATAAAAGATAGATCAACGCCTTAGAATTTAGCCTCTTCGAAGGGGAAACCTCCTTTACATTACATAAATGAACAATTCTTTGACGATACAAATGAAAAGACCTCCTTTCTATATATAGGAGTCTAAGGGGTCATTTTATAATCAGAGCCGACATAACAATAATAATGTAAGGGCACAATAATAACAATAGTGGACTTGTATGGGGCACAATAGTAACAATATGGGCACTACATGGGTACATCAATATAATAAGAGGGTTGTACTAATAATAATAAGGGGTTACACTAGCAGTATAGGGGCCTAACATTTGACCATGACATAATTCTTCACTGTGTTGTCCTTAATTCCAAGTTTCACTTAATTGTCTTTGTTGATGAGAGATTTCTTCACTATCCAAAGAAGGATTATGGAAAAATACGTGGGAAGTCAATGTGGGACTGGTTGTTGTTCAATTGTTCTTCAATATTGTTTAGTTGTTGTTAAGTTGTTGTTCAATTTTTGTTCAGTTGTTGTTCAATTGTTGTTCAAGTGTTTTTCAATTGTTGTTCAATTGCTATTCAATTGTTGTTCAATTGTTGTTCAGTTGTTGTTCAATTGCTGTTCAAGTGCTAAAGTCTTCGCAGTATGTAATTGCAAGAGATAAATCACTATCCTGAGATTATAGAGTCGAGGATCAACTTCCATAAGTCTGAGAAAAATGAACCTCCAGAAGGTTTAAGCAACTGAACCTCCACAATCAACAAACCTCCATGACGTTTTCACGCATCAGATCGCAAGAGCTTGGTCTTGGTGACAAGCCACAATTTTGACGAGAAATGAATTCTCGAGCTCGGATTTAATGTCACAGGTCTTCAAGGTTTTTATCACAATAAACTCGGGTCCTGTCCACCACAACGAACTTGAATTGTT
This sequence comes from Pinus taeda, assembly GCA_000404065.3. Taxonomy (NCBI): domain Eukaryota; kingdom Viridiplantae; phylum Streptophyta; class Pinopsida; order Pinales; family Pinaceae; genus Pinus; species Pinus taeda. The sequence goes on along the minus strand of APFE031211409.1, from coordinate 25,274 downwards.
CCTTCATCTAGATCCCTTTCACATTTCATGCTTTGTGGGTCCCAAAATGAAAAATGCACTCAAATGATCACGCGTCATGTAGACTGTTCTGAAATATTTCCTCCATCCTTTGTGATCACATACATGGATTTGCGATGGTGATGCACCCTCAATGAAATTCCAAAACACACACTGTCAGAAATCACGCTGTCTCAAAAACTTCATCCGCAGGTTGTCTGAGATTTTTCACGCTCACTATAATTAGTTGACCCAAAAATATGCATTCACTGTATTTTATCCAAAAATTACGTTTACCCAGAAATACGCTTTCATCCGCGGGCTATCTGAGATATGCATTTACGGTATTTATTCATTTAATTTCATGAGATGTGAACACATTTTCCTATTTTTTATCCACTTTTCCTCTGTTTTCTTCTCCGCATCACTTATCCATTTCTCCCAAAATCAAATCTCATATATATGTAAATAGAAATCGTGAATTTTTTTTATGTAGCCGACTAGTCACTAGAATGGGGGTTGAAATATGTTTTTTTGGTGAATACGATATATAAGTTGTTCAACGTAATGTAGTGGTGGATGTTTGCTGACATGATTTGTGTGGGGACAATAACAAATTTCCATCTCAACCAATGCCATACTGACATCAATGACAACCTAGATTAACAACATGGTATAAAGTGGCAGAGCATATCGAAGAGTGCTAAGGTGTGCTAGAGAGTGCCAATGAATGTTGAGGAGTGTTAGGAGTACTAGGACAACACAAAGGAGCACTACGTCAAAATGCATGGAAGTGAATGAATATGAGGGTGTGTCAATGAGTGTTAGCTATCATGCCAAGGAGGGAGTGACAAGTTATGCTAAGCATGGGTAAGGCATGCTAGGGAATATTAGGGAATGTTAAGAAGTGCTAGAGTGTTATAGATAGTTCCGGGGTGTGCTAACATATGCCAAATAGTGCCAAGGCATGTTAGGTGCTAAGACATGCTAGGATGTGCATGGTACCAGAGTATGCCACTATGCATCAAGGAGTTTCAAGGCAACAAAAGGAATAACCAAGCTAAATGCAAGGAAATGAACACATAAGAGCATTAATAATTTAGGACTTTATCTTTTTCAAAAGGGGCATGCTAGGCACATTAATAATATGTTCCAATGCATGCCAAGTGCCAATGTGTGCCAAGTTCTAGTGTTTGTCAATGCAATATGCCAAGGTGTTCTAGGGCATGCTAGGGACGATAGGGCATGCCAACACATGATAGGGGAGTGATATGCTATACTAGGGCATGTCAACATGTGCTTGAGCATGCTACTCTTAGCAATATGTTCTAAGTACAAAGATGATCCAGGTACAAAGATGATCAAGGTACAAAGATGTTCCACAACATGCAAGGTGCCAACGAATGTTAGTGTACTATTCCAAAACATGTTAAGGTGTGCCATGAGTGTTGAGGAGTGATAAGTCTCTCTCCTTAATAGAATTGACAGAGCTTGATTATGTATTAAATAATATAGCTCCTACACACACTAGTGGAACTTTATTTAAAGGAAATTTGGTAGATAATAAACCTAATAGAGATGAATCATGTCTTGACTCATAGGAAAACTATATTCATATGACTTGAAGGAAATGATACACACTAATTACTTCTTAACTATTTTATTGACTATTATAACCACTATTACCTTGGAGACATAATGAAAATGACTCCACAACAATGGTCTTAAATTGGTATATTTTGAGAGAAAATATAGTAACAGGTACATAGCGTCATAAAAAAATCATTGGAATGATCCAATGATAACGAACATATTTTGACTGTCACCAAAGGTAACCAAAAAGAGCATTGGGGAGGGTCAATAAAAGATTGTCACTAGAAGTGTTACCAAAGAGAGAATTAGTGCTAGGGACTACAAGGCATGCCAACACATGATAGGGGAGTGATATGCTATACTAGGGCATGTCAACATGTGCTTGGGCATCCTACTCATTGCAATATGTTCTAGGTACAAAGATGATCCAGGTACTAAGATGTTCCACGACATGCAAGGTGCCAACGAATGTTAGTGTATTGTTCCAAAACATGTTAAGGTGTGCGATGAGAGTTGAGGAGTGCTAGGTCTCTCTCATTAATAGAATTGATAGAGCTTGATTATGTATTAAATAATATAGTTCCTACACACACTAGTGGAACTTTATTTAAAGGAAATTTGCTAGATAATAAACCTAATAGAGATGAATCATGTCTTGACTCATATGAAAACTATATTCGTATGACTTGCAGGAAATGATACACACTACTTACTTCTTAACTATTTGACTGACTATTACAACCACTATGACCTTGGACACATAATGAAAATGACTCCACAACAATGGTCTTAAATTGGTATATTTTGAGAGAAAATATAGTAACAGGTACATAGCGTCATAAAAAACTCATTGGAATGATCCAATGATAATGAACATTTTTTTACTGTCACCAAAAGTAACCAAAAAGAGCATTGGGGAGGGTCAATAAAAGATCGTCACTAGAAGTGTTACCAAAGAGAGAATTAGTGATGGGCCTTTAACGACCCTCACCAAAAGTATCACCAAAGAGAGAATTAGTGACGGGCCTTTAACGACCCTCACCAAAAGTGTCATTGCAAATGACTTTGATGACAAACCTTAAAGGACCATCAATATATACACTTACAACAAAGTTTTTTTAAAGACCATCACCATATGAGACATTGGTGACAGACCTTAAAGGTTTGTCACAGGCATGAAGCGTCATAAAAAATTCATTGGAATGATCAATGATGACAAACATTTATTGACCGTCACCAAAAGTAACCAAAAATATGAATGGTGGCGGTCAATAAAATGTCATCACTAGAAGTGTCACTAAAGAGAGAATTAGTGATGGGACTTTAACAACCCTCACTAAAAGTGTCATCAAAGAGAGAATTAGTGACGGACTTTTAACGAACCTCACCAAAAGTGTCATTGAAAATGGCTTTGGTGACAAACCTTAAAGGAACATCACTATATACACTTACAACAACGCTTTTTTAAAGACCATCACCATTTGCGACATTGGTCACGGAACTTAAAGGTCCATCACAGGCATGACCCTCACCAATGAACTTTTTTCTTGTAGTGACCATAATATTAATTTCATGAACAAGAATCATTACAGAATTATCTATCATAATTCACATTAGATTACATACATTCCTTCTAACTATTTAGCATTCATAACAATAATATTTTACAATTTCCACAAACACATTCCAAAATTTACTACTAAAATAAATACTTAATGAATAATCTTAAACTTACTCATACTTATATCAAATTATTTGTTCACTTAAAATAAAATAAATATAAATTTATTTCAATTTTATATAAAAATCTATCCTAATATTTTTTTAGATAACTTAAAATCTCTCTAAAATTATATGTTATTTAACCAATAATCTACACTTATTTTAAGCATTCAATATTCTCATTTATTTAATAACATAAATTTTATTGCCATATATAAAATAAAAATTCTCGTTATTCTTTTTTACTTTAGCAATAGTAAACACCTGACACTTATAAATACTAAAGACATAGAGTCATGCATCTTATAATGGGTAGACTTGATTTCCTATGAAACTTGAATGAACTAGAGGTAAAGATTTATTATCTGTGGCTATGTTGTTCTTAGATTAATGCCATGTGCCACAACTTGAGCTAAAAGTCACACTCCAAACAAGAGAGCAAATGGAGTTAAAAACAAATTTATATCCATTCCAAGGCAAGGAAAAATTAAATCCTCCTTTTTCATTGCTTATAGGTTTATTAATCCAATTATGCCACATGCTTCACATCATGGTCCATTGCCCATTGAAATTGAAATAAAAATAGCCCTGTAGTATGTATGTCTACCTAAGGTTACTCAATTTGCTAAGAAAACATATTTTCGATCGCTCTATCAATCTGTATATTTTGAATGATATGTCCTGAAAATTAATTCTTAGTGGTTCTCTACATTCTTTTTTATAGAAGAAAAAAGATCTTATACCTTTCTATTCATATTAAATCATAGATAACTTATGGTTTTCATTTTACATGGATATATTACAGTTCCATTTTACCATGATCATGATATTAGCTTCATCTAAAACACTAGTAGCCTACTAGTCTTGGTTTGAGGAGAACAATTACCAAAACCATTGACAATATATTACAAAAACTGACATAATCCTATGCCAGGTCCAGGGATCCTTACTACTATGATGGGTCCTTTTTTTTGTTTAAAATGATCAAAATTTCCTTCTATCTTTCCATTAATTAATATTATATTTCAATAACATTCTAATTTTTCTTCAATTTCTTTTTCCATTTTTTTGGCAAGGGCTCTCTATTGAGCAACATTCAAATTTGAAGGGATGGTCTTAATTTCAAATGGAAAAACACCTACTCATATAACCTGTTAAATATGAAAGGTTATAAAAACTATTATACTAAATCCATTATAACATTTATGGTCATATAGAGGGGAAGTGTTGGAGGTTGCATCTATAGCTCAACTCGAACAACCAAAACAATGGTGCTAAGAAGAAAAATGTCATCGCCATAGATTCAAGTAATTAGCTTGAAATAATCTCATATTTAGATGAGAAGATTGTATATGCATCAATGGAAAAGGGGATGACTCTAAGTAGCCTTCAAAAACAAGAAGAGAAGGAAATGACCACACTCTTCCACATAAAGACACAAGTCAAGAATACTAAAATTGAAGCTTTATTTGACTCATGATCATAGGAGAATATGATAGCAATAAATATGGTCTTGAAATTGGAACTAAAGAATCATTACTATCCTAACCCATAACCATTAGGATGCATCAACATGGAGGAAAAGATAAAGGTAAAAAATATTGCAGATAATGAAATTTACTATAGTGTTAATTTTATTGATGAAGTAGAATTAGATGTAGCTTAAATTTATATATGTGGAGTTATATTTGGAATTCCCTATATGTACATGTGGGATACAATCGTCATGAAAATAGCCTTCTATTACCTCATCAAAGATTGGAAAACCTTAACCATTGAAAAAAGTAGGAAAAAATCCAAAATATTGTTGGTAAGTGTCAACTAAGCCAAGAAACTAATTAGTTCCATTAAGAAGTACATTTTTATATCTTTAAGAGAAAAACATATTGTAGAAGTGTTAGTGAGAGAAATTTCATCCCTGAAGAAGTTTGTTAAGGAACAAAAACAACACTTGGAAGAGTTTCTATAGGCACACAAGGGTTTGCTCTAGAAGCCTAAAGGGCTACCACTGAAGAGGGAAGTGGAGCATGATATCTAGTTTTTTAAATACTCTCCATTTCCGGACATTAAGATGTATAAGTAATCATTTATAAAGACAAATGAGGTGAAGAAGTAGTTGTAACAACTATTGGAATATGGCAGTATACAACCAAGTACCTCACCATGGGGGTCACCCATTATAAGTGCACTGGAGAGAGATGTGACTTAGTGGATGTGCACTGGTTATGAGGTTATAAACAAAATTATTCTTAAGAATGGGTATCCCTTTCCGAGGATAAATTATCTATTGAATTAGTTGCAATAAGATAAATAGTACATCGGGCTAGGCTTGAGGCCAGGGTATCACCAGGTTTGAGTCAATGAAGAGGATACCTATAAGATCACCTTCAAAACGAGAAAATGTTTGTATTATTGGTTAGTTATGATATTATGGAATGAAACAACTACATTCATGAGGTTAATGAATGATATAATTTCCCTTTTATAGGTTAATTTTTTATTATTTATTTGGATGATTTACTAGTATATATTGCTACCTCAGAGGAGCACATCACACATTTCATGCAGGTGTTAGAGACTTTAAAGAAGCACTAATTGTTGGTACATCCCGAGTGTGATTTTTCATAATAGTCTTTGGTTTATCTGAGATATGTGATAGGTGGAGGAGAGTGGAAGATAGATCCTACTAAGATGGGGCTCATCATGAAGTGGTCAGTACCTACTAAATGTTTTTGAGGTTAGGAGTTTTTTTGAGGCAGCATAGTTCTTGAGAAAATTCCTAGACTCAATTTTCAATAGTAGCAACAACACTGCACATCATAACATCAAGTGATAAGAGTTTAAAGTGAGGAAAATTTCAACAAAGGGCCTTTGAGATGTTAAAGAATAAGACTAGTCAAGCATTGGTTGTAGTGTTAGCAAACCTACAAAATCCATTCGAAGTGGAAACATATGTAAGTGGGCATGCTATGGGTGCAGTATTGATGCTAATTAATTAAATTGAAAAAAATACAATTCCATACAAATGTAAAATAAAATTAAAACAAGAACCCACCATATTAATACTAGAAATCTATTATAAAATAATAAATCAATATAAATCTATTTTAACCAAGATTTTTTATGCACTGGTAAATTATGCTTATATTTCTTTTAATCCCTCTCAATGTTCAACAAATCTTGGACTAAATAAAATCTATGATAATATGTATATGAACCCCAATAACAAATAACTTTGGTTAGTAGGTAAAAAAATAGCCCTACCACTACATTATGTCTTGTATAAAAACAAGCAGTGAAATTTGGATTTTGAATGTGCACACACTTGATAAGTGATGAAAGTTCCATGATAGTAGTATCAAATATAGATGAAGTGATTTTATCGCCATAAGAAACAAATAGATGATGTAGAGTCTTTAATGAAGCACATGACACATTAGTTTTATCACCATAACCAACACTTGGGTGATTCAAAGTCCAGGTGATGAAGGTTTCCTTTATGCTCATGACAACTGAACCCAGATAACAAAACTAGCAATAATAGAGAATTCCTAACATGATGATCAAGAATGAGTAGTGATTAAGTATGTTTATGAAATCCCAAATCATTTTGTCTCCTTATTCTTATCATGTTTGCAAGTGACTGTGCTCATGAAAAAACAAAAAGAAACAAAGTGGTTTTAATATAGTAACAATATTGTTGGACTAATTTGTAAGAATGAACAATATTGAAGTTTATTTTAGCATGAATTAAAATCTTCTCATTAACTTGTGTGCCTTTATATTCAGTACTGCCTAACAATGCAATTTGAAATATTTCTATACATTTGTAGCTAGAGATGCCAAAAATAGAGTTGATCATTTGTTCTTGTTCTTTAAATCATGTCTACACATGACTATGGTCACTACACTAATTATGATATATCTAAATTATGTTTCTTTAAAATAGCTAAGTTTCATTGTTGGTTATTGCATATGAAATATGATGAACTAAAAATTAAATGAGTTATAGTTGTCAATTATGCCAAAAGTTATAAGGGGATACACTACTATATACGAAATAAGCTAGGGTTTTCAGTTACATTGAAAGTATTGAGGATATTCCCTATTGATTAGAGTTGTTGAAGAGAATTGTTTTTACATATTTTCGATGAGTGAGGAATAATATGTAGAGCGAGGTCATAAATGAGAGAAGCCACACCAAAATGGTTTCATTTCCATCCCTTTTTTATTAAAAATAATTTGGTAAAAGTTCGAGAGAAGTCATGCCGAAATGGTTGCATTTTCATCCCTTTTGTATTAAAGAGAATTTTGTAAAAGTTCTTATGATAGGGTGTGTAGTATTGTTGAGTGATTTCTTGCTATATGGAAGTGATCTGGAATACATTAAACCATGGGTAGAGAAAATGTAACCCTTGAGAGGTTTAGTTGATCATTATTGTCTTCAAAATAACAATGAATCTAATCTACTCTATAGGGGACATGCATAGCATGGAAATATATTTGTATGTCCTAGGTACAAAATTGATGGTACAAGTGAAAAGGAGCCAACTTTTAAATCATATAATGCTCTACAATAAATTATAGTTGTTTGGAAAAAACAAAGATGGATATCTTGAGATTAATTTCCTCTATGGAATACATTCTTTAAATATTAATTTTCTCTCTCAACATTTGGGATAAACTTTCTAACGAATTTTTGGTCATTACATATTGTACAAAAAACGAAACAAGCATGGACCAAAAAACAAAACTCTTTAAAATCACACAAACTATTTTGACCAAAAAAACTTTATATTAAAATTTTTAAACAAATAAATTCAATTAAAAGGGTACATTATCTCACTCCCCGTATGGTTAAGGGAGCAAACTAAAATGTTTCCATAAATTTTATTTTCAAAATCTTTAAACCTTATAATCAAAGAAAAAAAACCCATAATAATATAACTCAAATGGGAAGAAAATTAAATACATGCAGTGGCTTTAGTTTATTTAACATATTGGAAATGCATAAATTAACAATACAAGAATTAGTTTGCTGCAAATTCATAAATTAACAATACACGAATTAAAGGAACATATTTTGAACATAAATTTAAAAAAGAAGTTTATCTCATTTTGATTTTTGAGTTGTAAATAATATTAAATTAGACAATCTAACTTATAGAGGTTGTGATTTTTTTGTTTAAAATATATTTTTGAATGCAGAAATGAATTCAATACCATGAAAAACTTATGGATACTTAAATTCTACATATTAAACAATCTAAACTCAAGTTTGAAAAAAAATGGGTTAAAATTAATTAGGAAAAATGACTTGAAAAATATATTAATTACACTCTTTATTATACATGTCGTAGCATGGTATAAGGCCTTCATTTTTTCCTCTAACTGGGTATTAGTTTGTATTTGACCAAAAAATTATGTCTCTTATCCATAATTTAACATAAGGAATTCAATCTCTATTATTATTATTATTATTATTATTATTATTATTGAAATTTATTTATTTGTAAGGTGAGGGCTATTTAATAACTTCCATTTCTATTAGTTACTAATTTTTTGTTTTTAGTTTTATTACATTTTTATTTAACTTTTTGATTTTTTCTTTTTCTTTTTCTATTATCTCTATTTTCATGAATTATTATATTAAAAGCATATTTTAATAAATTTAATTATAGACAATTATATGTATTAGTAGAAATAAAACACACATATAGATATATGTATTTTTATATAAACAATATTAGTTAATCATATTTCTTAATTTTTGGTGATGTCATTCAACAACATAACATTTTATTAGTTTTATTTTGGTGATGAATTATTTGCCTTTGTTATTTTTTTGTTTCATTAAGCTATATTTAAGCTAAGCAGCAAGTACTAGCTATTATGTAGCCCTTCTTAAATTAATATTGAAAATGAGTAAACATATAACTTCATATCAATAAAGACATGTGGTTTTCAATTAAAAAAATAAAAAAATTAAAAATTAAATTAAACTTAAAAGAGTAATTCTATTGGTAAACGAAGACAACAACCAATTATATTGAATGCGTTCAGATAGAAATAGAGAAATAAAATGAGCTCTCTATGGTCACTGCTTCCTTCTCTAGTGACCTTGTAATATTAATGACAGATAGCATAAACCATAGGACCACAAAGGGTCTAGGCCAATAATATTAATGACTGACAACAGAAAGCAGAGGGCCACCAAGGTTTTGTTCCAATATTACATAAAGTACTTATTGCCTAGTATCAAAGGTATCACCTTAAATTCAAGGGTGAACATTAGAAATTTAAGAAAAACCAACTGCTTTTTTGTACTGATGGGGATAGTTGATGTGGATGTCGAGTTACTTCCTTGAAAATCATCTCAAGCTTTTTCATTAAGAAAACCCAATTGGTTTGCACTGATGTGAAATAATTTCATGAAAATAATCTCAATTTCTTTATTTTTGTTATAGACATTGTGGTTAGGGTTGGAATTTCAAAACAGACACACGAATTAAATTTGATGGTTTTTACACCTCCCCACGAGTATCCAAAATTTGGAGAAAAAAACTTGACGGTTTTGCAATTTTCTTACCTGTATTTGGTAGGCAAATAACCCCATGATGGGCAATTTTCCTGTCAATTTCCATTCCTAGTTGTGGTTAATTGTGATCCACTCCTCTAATGGTGAATGAAACTTCTTCTGAGATACCAAGGGAGGGAATATTTATGTTTTTTTTTGGGAAACAAATGAGGTTGTGTTGTGGTGTATATATATGGGTGCCTTGGAATGAATAGCTCCAAGTTCTTCTATCACCTCTTCTTCTATCACATTTGTATTTGCAACAAACTTTGTTGTAGTTGCATTGGATGTGTTTCATCTTCAGTATGTCAATGTTTGTGTGGTTATGACTATGTGTTGGGATCCTCTGTTTCTTTCTATATTGTCTATATGTTGTGGGTCTATATTATTCAAATTTAAATTTTATTTCTTCGATATGGATCAAGAAGAGTCGATTTATTTCATCATTTGCAAATGTAAGGAATTTCAGTAAGAGTGCTTCATCTTATGTAGGGAATTTCATTGTATTTCTTGTTATCGATGTCTACGTGACTGTGACTCTTTGCTTTGTGTGTCATTTTGTTTTGTGTGCCGTTTTTCTTTGTTTCTTTCATTGACTGTGACTCTATTCTTTTAAATCTAATCAACGAGAAGGGATTCTTTTAAATCTATGTTTTGTTGACTTGTTTGATGTCATGAATGGGGGTATTTACAGTGGAGAGGAGGGTATTAGAGAGCCTTAATAGTGATATTTGTTGCAGCTATTGTGGAGTACTAAATAAGGTATGTTTTTTATGATTATTTCAGTGTCTTTTCATTAGAACTTACAAGCCGTTTTGCATCATGAACTTGGAAAATGATAAAGAATTGTAATAAAAAATGTGAGATTAATATGCAGGATGAAAATTCTGACAATTGTCATTTCCTTATGCAGGAAGGAGAAAAAACGAGAAGTTACCATTCCAAAGGAAAAGACAAGGATGGGTTAACCGTTGTCCGCTCGGTGCAGGAAAGAAAAGAAATGACAAAGGACTAACGGTTTGGCGAATCCCTCAGGATCCTTGATCCTAAGGGATAGCTGTTTTATCTATTTCTGCACTTAGATATCTCCGTCGTCACCCTTAAAAAAGGGGCATCACTGTTAGCTCAGGGGGGACATGTTGTTATGCTTTTATGTAATTTCTTTTAAGATCAAAACTTTGATCATCGTGTCTCGCTAAGAACTGCTCTACTGTAATTTTACTTGATGCATTAATACAAATTTGGTTACTATTTCATCTTTGAGTCTAGAATAACTTCAAGCGGTGTACCCCTGGAGGCTAAGGGCCCTGCCCTAGAGGACACTTGCTCTTGTACCATTATGCTTGGTTTTTGCATGGTTTGCTTATCAACGTGATTTGGTGTGGACATAATACCGCTACTCTTTACAGAATATGGTTGTTGTTCCATTACAGAGCCTTTGTGTTGTGCAGTTGTTCATTAACATTACAGAATTCATCTTTGAAGTTTTGTTCTTTGTGATTGTTGGATTCATGAATAATGTTGTTCTATCTTGAAATGCAATCGTATTCTTTCTAATTGAGGTGATAACTGGATCAGATTACCATTTAAGTGTGTTGTGTGTATATATGGTTTTCAGTGCTATTCCATAATGTATCAGTAATCAGTATTGTTGCATTTGTGTGTGTTATTAAATCCATCCTTAAAGAGTGAAGGATTTTCGTTTGATTCTTGTAGATTGTGATTAATGCATTTGATCTGATACGCTAAGATGTTACTGTTTGTTAGACTTAGTTGTTGTTCTATTTCTTAACTGCTGTTCCATTTCAGACTTGCTGTTCCATTTCAGATTTGTTGTTCCATTTTAGATTTGTTGTTCCATTTCAAATTCACTGATTTCTTAATTGTTGTTCCATTTCTTATCTGTCGTTCCATTTCTTGTTATTGGTGTGAAGAACGATCTCAGGCTGTAGTGAGCATTGACATCTACTGTGCGGCTCCTAGACCCATGATCTGTTCTCTGATTTCCTTTTCCATCAGTTTCCAAAGGGATGGGTTATTGCTACCGAACCATTGACTGATAAATTGCTTAGTCTGCTAAATGAGTGATTTAACCTTTTGAAGTAGTTAAGTTGTAAAAAAGCATCCATTTACTCTTGTATTTTCAAACACTGTGCTACTAGCATTACTCTGGCAAATGATAGCCTTAGACTCAGACACTCTTTGAAATAAAAAAACATTCCCGGATTGACATATTAATGTGAGTTAATTAGAGGTGAAAGAGACCCTTTTTATAGCTCCACATTTTGGCGCTGTTGCCGGGGAAAGAGTGTAGCCATTTGTTCTTTTTTTTTTTTCCAGAGTAGTCCAGGAACTTGCTAGGGAAGAATTGGGTTTTGAAAACGGAAGGTAAGAACCTATGTGTGAGCATGTAAAAGCCCTTCTCCTCTGCTCGCTTTCCTGCAAATTTGTTGTTGTTTTTTTTTAGTAGGATTTAACAGTTAATTTGAGTGCATGACTAAGCAGAAAAAGCCAGAAAAAAAATTCCAAACCTCTGCCCAAGCCAAAAAAAGCTAACGGGCCGGTGACCCTTGGCTGATCAACCTTCATAGACAAATATACAAGAAAGCAGAATCTTAGCCCTTAGTAGGACCCAAGAAATTTATTTCTAAACAACCTACTAGTTCCCTTCAGGCCACAGGTTCACCATCTGTAGCCTTCATTGAGGTGCATAGTCAAACTGAAGAGCAGGACTTTCAAGAAATTTAAAACTCTACTCCAAAACTATTGCAGGAAGGGAATTTTAGTAATCTTTGTGAAGGAGGAGGAGAGACAGGGGAAACCGAGGAACCGAGATCTCCTCTTGAGACAACTCAGCCATTGAACAACCCAGACAAAGGAAGTGCTGCAAAAATCATCTTTGAAGAAACTCAAACTCCTCAGACAATAGGAACTCTCATTATCCCAAATAGAGGAAGTGCTATTAAAATCATTCCTGTTAAAGCCATTCCTTCTCAACCTAGGAATACCCTCCTAGATATTCCAGAAGGTTATTGGCATATATTCGACCCAATGGCTTAAAACTAGCCAAACAACTAAACCTCTACATTACAATACCCCATAGTGGATTCTGTAGCTAATGCACTTATGAAAGCAATCCCTCTTCAACATATCGCTACATTCCATGGTCTTACACCAGAAGACACGGATGCATTATTATTTGAATTTGATGTGTTGTGTAGGGGATATGATTAAACCACCAACCCCCAGAAACTGAAACTGTTTCCCTCTACGCTAAAAGGGGTTGCTTTAAGATGGTTTATGGGATTAGGTGGTGGGGTTATAAATAACTGGGATCACATGAAAGAATCGTTTCTAAAAAAATATCAGGACTATTGTAGGTCTAGAGAACTGAAAGACGAAATATTCCAGATGATAGCTAGACCAAACGAAACATTAGAGGAGTATGTGGAACGTTTCTAGTATAATCTACAAAGATATCCTTATGCATCACTGCTTTTACCTGATAATGTGTTGAAAACAACATTAGTAAGGGGCATGAAGGAACAACGGATCAAAACATTAAACATTACGGGAAAAGGAGATTTATCAAGAAAGTTTTGCTGACATTATTGATTTATGTATCAGGATCTTGAGAGGCAGCACAAGAGTAAAATCGGCAGAACATGATTGGTTTGTAAGAGATAATAAAATCTTGATAGAAGGAGTAATGCATGTAGAAATTGGAAATTTATTGCAAAATTTTAAAACTGATATAATAGGGACACTAACTACACAACTTGATATTATGCAGGCCAGGCAGAAGCAAATGGAGGCAGAATAGAATTTGGCAATCTTCTGTCCCAGATGCAGGAAGAAGCATAGCCATAAGGAGTGTCCACTGGATGTAGTCCAAACATGCACCATCTGCACAAAAGATGACCTTACGGAGAGCTTTCCCTCAGTTCCTTGATTGAAGGCAGTATACAAGGAAGCAGAAGAAGAGCCATAATCGGTGTATTTGCTCAACCAGTGTCGTCCGTGGTAGCCGCGACAATCTGGTATGTTTCCAGACCCAAATTCTTCTTTTTAGCCTTCGCAGTATAATACTCAATAGTATAACATGTGGAAAAGTCAACTCCAACCCCCATTTCCAAACTGGTCACCACAGTTGTTTCCTTCCTCACACCCGTGGCTAAATCAGGCAAGCCAATCTGGTTGGCCGAATCTTCCTTATACCCCACCACATTGGCAAAGTAACCCATACCCACCACAATGTACTCCCCCTACTTCACAAATTTCATCCTGGCAGACAAACTGGCAGAGACCAATGCACTAGTCAGTAGGAACTATTCCTCTCCCTCAACCTACACTGCCAGCCTTACAGCAAAATCCCCAGTCTAATCTGAGACCGCACTCCTAGCACAACCCAACCCCAATCCAAATAACAGACTAGTCCAGTCTCTTCAAATTATAGAAACACCAGAATTGGGAGCCGATTTGAGGGAGTGTAATGATCTTCAGTTAAGATCTGGGCGTATTATTGAAACCAAGGGAGATAAGACAGTTCAGGCTGAAAATCAATTACCTAGAGAACATCTGTCACAAGAAGAGGATGTGAATAAACAACAAACTCATAATCAAGAAACCACATCCTCTCCCCCATTTCTAGAATGATTAGTCATACCCTGACGTATACAATATCCTGATTTCAACATTCTGGGAGAATTACAAAATTTGTACATAAAAATTCCATTCCTCCAAGCCATTCAAAACATCCTGATATACGAAAAAACTATCAAAGGATTGTGCATAAAGAAACCAAGGAGGAATATAACAAATAATCCAAGAGTCGAAGTAGTCGGCACTCTATCTGACTTATTATCAAGAAAAGAGACACCCATTAAATACGAAGACCCAGAAAACCCAATAGTAACTATCCAAATTTATGGTCAGACCCTGTCCAATGCCTTAGTTGATCTAGGAGCTGCAATCAATATCTTAACAACCACTACTTGCCCAAAGCTAGGCATTACATCTGTAGAACCCACCTCTACCTTACTAGAATTCGCTGACTGATCTGTGGTTAGGCCAGAGGGCACACTACATGATGTCATAGTCTCTATTGACTCCTGGGAATATCCAACCAATTTTCTAATAATAAATCCCGAAACCGAACTTGATAGACATCCATTGATTTTAGGTATACCTTGGCTCGCCACTGCTGATGCCTATATTGGCTGTCGACAAGGAAATATGATCATAACCAGGGGAACAAATATCAAGAAATTAGTTCTATATCCTCCAGCGCAGCCAAGTGTCACAATAGTCAAAACTAATAGGCACCATGTATCATACCTTACTGATAACATTAGATCTCCATTAACTATAAAAGAGGCACTTGATTTCAAAGACCAAACAGAAGACAATGCCATTAATAATTTCATTAGTCAAATTGAACTCACATCCCACACACAATGTCATATGATAAAAACAACATTTGATAATGAATTAGAAGAAGATCCTCTGAAAGATACACATGATCATACAATACCTGTCACTTCTGTTGCAAATAGTAGAATTGTGGAAACTAAACCAGGAAAAACCTTAAACATTAATGCTAGCCTCACATCCGAACAAAAAATGAAGCTCATCCATGTGTTAAGGAAATATAAAGAAGCATTTGCATGGGACTACCCTGATATGAAAGGAATTGACCCCCAGTTATGTACACACCACATCTACATAGAAAAAGATGCAAGACCTGTTCAACAGCCTCAAAGGAGACTAAATCCTCATCTAAAAGATGTCGTAAAAGCTGAACTTCAAAAACTTTTAGATGTCAATTTTATCTACCCTATCTCTGATAGTAAATGGGTCTCTCTGCTTGTGGTAGTACCAAAAAAGAATAGGAAATGGAGAATCTGTGTGGACTACAGAGAGCTAAATAAAGAAACACAGAAAGACCACTTCCCTCTCCCATTCATCGACCAAGTATCAGACACTTTGGCAGGAAAGAAATTATTTTCTTTCTGGGATGGCTTTAGTGGATACAATCAGATACAGATTGCCCCTAAAGACCAAGACAAAACTACTTTTACTTGTCCTTGGGGAACATTTGCCTACCAAGTTTTACATTTTGTCTTATGCAATGCTCCTGCCACATTCCAAAGGGCTATCCTTAGCATTTTTGCAGACTTAATAAATGAAGGACTTGAAGTATATATGGATGACTTTACACCATATGGAGATGATTTCGATCCAGCACTAGATACACTAGAAAAAGTCCTACAACGCTGCATTGCTACGAGGCTTTGTTTAAGCCGTGAAAAATGTTATATGATGATGATGGAAGGACTTATTCTAGGACACTATATTTCAGTAGCTGGCATTCAGGTAGACCCAGCCAAAATCTAAATACTTTTGCTTATCCCCACTCCCATCACTCAAATAGGGGTACGCAGTTTTCTTGTATTTTCTAGTTATTACAGGAGGTTTATAGAACATTATTCACATATTGCTACACCTTTGTATGCACTAACTGGTAACGTCGATTTTCTTTGGACAGAAAAATGTGAACGTGCTTTCAAGGATCTGAAGAAGCTTGTATCCACAGCCCCAATCCTTCGAGGACCAAATTGGGATTTGCCATTCCAGATATCATCTGATGCCTCAGATACATCCATTGGAGCGGTCCTTGGGCAAGAAGAGGATAGAAAACTATATGCAATTTATTACATTAGCAAAAATTTATCCCTTGTTGAATTAAACTACGCTGTTACTGAAAAGGAATTTCGAGCTGTAATACATGCTATCAATAAGTTCAGACATTATATTACTGGATATCATGTTATCTTGTACACAAATCATTCTTCCATAAAATATTTAGCAAACAAGCCTATCACAAATGGTAGAATAACTAGATGGTTGATTTTATTGCAGGATTTTGATATTATGATCAAGGATCGACCTGGAAAATAAAATCCTGTAGCCGATTTTCTTTCAAGAACGCCAAACCCAATTGATGCAGCAGCAGTTGAAGATCAATTTCCAGATGAGCATCTGTTTGTTGTGGCTGTTCAAACGCCCTGGTATGCTGATGTTTCCAATTTCCTAACAGTAGGTAAAATACCAAAGCATCTAACCCCTAATGAGCGGAAACAGATTGTTCAGCAGAGTACTCGATTTTCTTGGATTGGGGATTATTTGTTCCACACAGGGGTAGACATGCATATCAGGAGATGCGTTCAAGAGAATGAAATCTTTCACATTTTGAAATCCTGCCATGACGGACCATGTGGTGGACATTTCGCCGATCGTAGAACTGGACATAAAGTGTTACAAACAGGGTATTATTGGCCCACGATTTTAAAAGATGCAAAGAAATTTGTTCAAGCCTATGACAGTTGCCAGAGAGTAGGACGCCCTAGTCAGTCTGAGGAGATGCCTCTGAAACCACAGTTAGTCATCGAACCATTCGAGCGATGGGCTCTTGATTTCCTTGGACCAATCAACCCATCATCAAACCAGAAAACATATATTTTGGTGGCAACAGAATATGTCACCAAGTGGGTTGAAGCAGAGGCATTGCCAAGAGCTACAGAGGACTCTGTCATACAGTTCCTGTTCCATCTATTTGTACGTTATGGCCTTCCAAGAGAGGTAATTACAGACGGTGGACCATAGTTTGTTGGGAACAAAATAGCTGTAACACTCAACAACTATCATGTCCAGCATAAAATCACTACCCCATACCACCCACAGGCAAATGGGGAGGTAGAAAGAAGCAATAAAATAATAGAAGAAATGCTAATGAAAAAAATTGCATCACATAGCCGTGATTGGGCTGCCAGACTACCTGAAGCATTGCGGGCTTAAAAAACAACATGGAGAAGTACCACTGGTTACTCACCTTATCAGCTAGTGTTTGGAAAATAACTCATTTTCCCCATAGAATTCAAAATCCAAACATTACAAATAGCACAGGAAGTTGGCTTAGATCTAACTGAAGCACAGATTAATCAACTACAACAGATCAATGGGTTGGACGAAATTAGGCTCTCTACACTTCAAAACACTGTTCTGATTCAGTAGCAACGAGTTAAATGGCATGATGCTCTCATTAAAAATAAAGTCTTCCATGAAGGAGACTGGCCTCTTTTTATGACTCCAGGTTCCAGGACTTCCCCAGGAAACTCTAGACTCGTTGGTTGGGAGCATACGTAATCCAGAAGGTACATGACAATGGTACCCTTACTCTAATCACTATTGATGGTTCTGGATATGCCTTCAAGGCAAATGACCACCAAGTTCATCTCTATCGCAAACGACTCACTCGGGAGTCCTTCTGCCAGCGGCTACGCTGAGACTCAGATATGGACATTTTGGGGGAGGAAGAGAAGTCTTCCTCACGTGTAATTCATTAAGGAATTTACTTCTTTTTACAGTTTGTACATAATTTCTTTTCTGAATCATTTTTTTACATATTTTTGAATCAATGTTTTGCTGTTACTATTTCTGTTGTTCCTTTTTTAAAAGAACATCATTTTCTTCTGGCTGTCCCTTTTTCAAAAGAACAACCCCCGTTGGATCAGCCATCATTTTACTGTAATTTAGGTTCTTTTTCTTTATTTTTGTCTTCAACTGTTCCTTTTTCAAAGGAACAACATTTTTTATTTTTGTTGTTCCTTTTCCAAAGGAACAAAATTTGTGTGTTTTTATTGTTCCTTTTCCAAAGGAACAACATTTTCGATTTTTGTTATTCCTTTTCCAAAGGAATGACAATTGTGTGTTTTTGTTGTTCCTCTTCCAAAGGAACATCATTTCGATTTCTGCTATTCCTTTTCCAAAGGAACAACATTTGTGTGTTTTCGTTGTTCCTTTTCCAAAGTAACAACATTTTCGATTTCTGTTGTTCCTTTTCCAAAGGAATGACATTTGTGTATTTTTGCTGTTCATTTTCCAAAGGAACAACATTTTCAATTTCTACTGTTCCTTTTCCAAAGGAACGAAATTTGTGTGTTTTTGCTGTTCCTTTTCTAAAGGAACAACATTTTCGATTTTTGTTGTTCCTTTTACAAAGGAATGACATTTTTGCGTGTTTTGTTGTTCATTTTCCAAAGGAACAACATTTTCGATTTATGTTGTTCCTTTTCCAAAGGAACGGCATTGGTGTGCTTTGCTGTTCCTTTTCGAAAGGAACAACATTTTTTGTTTCTTTTGTTCCTTTTCCAAAGGAATGGCACCTGTGTGTTCTGTTGTTCCCTTTCCAAAGGAACGACATCTGTGTGTTCTGTTGTTCCTTTTCCAAAGGAACAATGTTTTCCATCTTTGTTGTTCCTTTTTCAAAGGAAAGACATTTGCGTTTTCTGCTATTCCTTTTCCAAATGAACAACATTTGTGGACTTTTGTTGTTCCTTTTCCCAGACGGAACGCCACTTGCATGCTTTTTCTCTCCCTGTGAAAGAACTTGTTCCTTTTGTTGTTCTAAATTAAGGATGCTTATTGTTCCTGTTCTTTCAAGTCTTTTACAATAGAGCTATGCACTTATGCAATGGATACAAAATCACAACATACTGAAATCAGTCAATCATAAATTGCTATATTTATAAGAAATTATCCTGAATTGGTAAGAGGACGGAAGGAAGTACACGCTTATTCACCATCTTTTGCTGTCATTGTTCTACTAATTCTTCTCTGATTGGTTATCTCTATCATGTTGGTCCCTTTTAATCCTCTTTGATTATTATTCAGGAATAAGAGCAAAGGGTTTATATCTTCCTATTGGAATGTTAAGGCTTCTTCCACCATTCCTACTCTTAAGGAGTGTTGAACCACCCTTTGTGTACAAATAAGGAAAGTACTTTATGAAAAAGAAAGAAAAAAGAGAAAACATGACTTATAAATTTTAAAATGCAGGATAGGGGGTCTCATTAAGAGCCGGCCTACCATGATCATGAGGATAAAAGCGAGGTGGCATTCCCACTATGGCCACCACACCAGAGATATGGTCGAAAAGGCATATCAAATAAACAACCCTTGGAATAAGAGGTCTCATCACGAGCTAGCCTGCCCACTTTTCGTTCCTTCCTCATGAATGGCATTATGGCTAACTAGTCACCAAGCCAGCATAATGACCTACATTTTGACATTACACAACATTTCCTAAGCATACACAAAGGATCATGGTTCCATGGGTGAAATAAACAACTCTGCCAAGGTTATGAACACCTTTCGGCAGCAGAGCATTGTTAATGGTATTGAAGTCACATTATTTACACCAATAGGTAAATTATTAGCACCCTTGTGTTTATTATGCCTTAGTAATCAATTATATATTATTTACCAAACCATACAACGCATGAATATATATTATCACCAATCATGACAGATCAATTGACAATGAATGCATGAGACTCTCTATTTATGGAAAATATCTTATCCCCAACCTTCCATCATGTCATCACAGTCTCTTACGTATTAAGCGACGCAACTCTATGCCTCAATTTTGGTAATTTGCTACTTTTGTAAACATGGCATATTGCCATACGCTGTTCCTTAAGGTCTCTATTCCAGAACGGGCGCTACCCCTTTACTTGACGGATGGGACAGCCTATCACATTGTGGGGGGGAGGTTAGCCTCATCATTCCCTGGATTACGTGTTAGCTTAGTATTCGGGAAGTTGTGTACTCGGGTATAACACAGCTCAACTGTAAGCTATTTCTTTTTATCTTTTTTTTTTTTTTTTCTGCATGACTTGTTGTTCAAAGCCATTTCCATTGTATACTCTGCAGCATTAGAGTTTGAACAAGTCTTGCGTCTGTCAGCCTCCATGTGTTTCAACAGCGCAAACAGTTGCTGTTCCATTGAGAGTTTACAGTGAAACCATGGTAGGAAGATTGATTCGAAGAGAACCGCGAGTGTTAATAGTCTCTGCTGCTGCCCGGGAAATCCTGGCAAGAGCAGGATGGATGACTTATCTCAACTGCTTGCAGGAGTCTAACGAGACTGTGGCAATTGAATTCTTGTATAACTTGCAAAAGGATCACTCCACAGTGAGGGGGAGACACATAGCAGTCACCGACGACATAATCGCAGAAGTCTCGGGACTACTAGCCACTGGACCTGTATGGGCGTTAAAGAAGGAGAAAATGCAGAAGATTATAGAAATATTCCACGATGAGGGCCAGAGCTTGAAAATTAGAGGAAAGGGGGTTCTTCCAGCAGCACTAGGAGAGTCGTGGGCAGAATTGGCGAAGACCATTCAAAGCTACATCACCTGTGAGGGCAAAAAAGATGTGGTAAGACCACGACATCTTGAACTCTTAGCTGTACTAAAACAAAAATTCTATATAAATTTACCTGCATTATTGAATTTATTACTTCATGACGTTGCACGGAGCATAAAAAAGGCACAGCACATAGAGTCAGTTATTAGTCATCGTGGGTTGATTCGGTTGATAGTCAGCCATAGCCTCACCCAGCAACAGAGCAGCTGGGAAGAGCTAATTGCCATAATAAATGGGGGATTGACCACACCATCCCCAAAACGTAAACATGCCATTAGTACACTCGAGCGTCTAAAAAAACGAAAACATGTCAACAGCACACCTGAGTGTCCAGAAAAGCGTAAACAGGCGACCAGCACACCCGAGCGGCCAAAAAAATGTAGGAAATCGGTCTGGCTAGCATGGCTACAAGGGGGGTTGGAGAAGCCCCAAGAAATCACCATCCAGCTGATAGAAATAAAATATGAGCAACCCCCATGGCCAGAAGAGGAAGACAATGAGAAAGAAATGCAGGAAAAGGAGGAAGAAGAAAAAGAAGAAGAGGCAGAGCAATCTAAAGAGGAGGAAGAAGAAAAAGAAGAAGAGGTAGAACAATCTGAAGAAGAAGAAGAAGAAGAAAAAGAGGAAGAATCGAAGAAATTTGAAGAAGAAGGAGACAAAGAAGAATAAGTTGAGTAATCTGAGCAGGAGGAGGAAATAGAATAGCAGGAAGGTAGCCCATTGCAAGACCCATTGGGAGAAGATGAATTGGCCAAATTTTTGGCCAATATGGGCGAATATGGACAACCTTCCAGTCCATCAGACCTCCATGCCGAAGAGAAACCGCAGGAGCAAAATGCACCTTAAGAATCACATGCAAAGGATGCAGAAGAAGGGACTCTACCTGTTCATGATGAAAAGATGACAGGGGATGTTGAACAGGAACAATCTGTTCCTAACCAGAAGGCACCAGAAGAAATTCTGGAGGAAATAAGGGCAGAAAAAGAGGTCGCCCAACAAAATAACAAAACTAGTTAGGGTTCTTGCCCCGGAACAGCCAGAGTAGAAGAATGAAGAAACACCCCAGGAAGAAAATCAGGAAACTAGTCATAGTCCAGGCCACAGTAAACAACCTGCTGTTCCTTCTAAGGACATTGTGGAAATTAGGGAATCGTGAAAGGAACAACAAAGATTACTGAACATAATAGTCCAGATCCACCAGCAGATTAGGATTCTAAAAGCAAGGCAAAGGGTAAAAAGGACTTCGGGAAGGAAAAACGTGACCACTCTAGCAAAACCCCTCAAGGCAAAGGGGAAAAGGACCAGAATCCATCCTGCTATTCCAAACCTTGTCAAAAGAAAAGTTGTTATTCCAAATGATGCTGAGAAACAGACTGTTGTTCCAATTGAAAAGGAACAACAATGGACTAATATTCATGTTAAGATAGAAATGGATGAGATGTTGACCTGTGATAAGGGAATTCAGATAGAGGTACCACTTTTGGGAGTGATAAAGGTTATGAACTCAAAGCAATGCAATAAGAAAGTTCAGGTAAAACTCTCGGCCTCCACTTCCGCATGGAAAAGAGATCCAAAAATGGTAACCCTACAAAAGGGTTTGAAGCAAGCTCAGCAAGAAGCAGAAAAACTTAGAGAGCAAACGGTCGCCCGAGAAAATATGAAGAGCTACAACAGTAGCTAAGGAACGTCAATCTATCTGAAAGCCAGGCCTTTAAAGGGTGGCGAAGGGAACAAGAGAAATTAGCGAAGGTAACTCGTAGGTTAGATGTAGTTATCAAGCACATGGATACCTTATGTTCTTTATACAATGACATCCTAGCGTGTAGAGCCCCTGCTAAGAATCATGTGTTTTTTTTAATGGAAAGATATTTGCAATTAAAAATAAAGGCTATTAAAGTAGGTGATCCCATACAAATTAACACCATCAATGATTTTATACACTATTGTAAGCACTATGGGGTAAAAGTTCAGAGACTACTGTGTGAGTTTTATTTACATAACCTTGTACTAGAACAAGAGACTGAGCTGAACCTTGGCCCTTTTGTTGGGGATATCCAATTACAGGCCTTTATTTCGTTTGTGGTTAATCAAATTAAATGGCTCAAAGCCTATAATGCTTTCCAAAGCCAAGAAAATGGATTAGATTTATGGATAAGAGCTGAGCCTAGGGATCCAGTACAGTTATGGAGAAAACATATAAACCTCATGAAGACTCCAGGGCTAATTGAAGCATTAGGACCAATGCATGAGGCAATCATTCGGTAGGGATTATAATACTTTTTCTCTACCAAAGACCCTACCATTGATGCAGCTAAATTCCGGTATCAAATATCTAATCCAAATATCCATCTCAGGGAACCTTTTAAGTATGAGAATTTTAAATTAGCTGCCAACCGCTTGCACCTCTATGGCGAAATCATTTTAAGGGCAGGGCCATCCTGGTTAGGATATAGGTTCCGAAGTCCAATTATTTGGCACCCTGCACCCGGATACCAAGCCCTGTATGAGATGCCTGAGGGTCAGACAGGTCATTTCTTTGAATACCTAGTTATGCATCATGGCTGTAGGCCTTCACATGAGATTCCATCTCCAGCCTACTCACTCACTACCTTACACATCAACTACAATGTTTTCATGAGGGCATGAAAAAGGGTAAGGAGGGGGGTGTGTGGAGTACTAAAGAAGGTATGTTTTTTATGATTATTTTAGTGTCTTTTCATTAGAACTTACAAGCCTTTTTGCATCATGAACTCGGAAAACGATAAATAATTGTAATAAAGCATGTGAGATTAATATGCAAGACGAAAACATTGACAATTTTCATTTCCTTATGCAGGAAGGAGAAAAAATGAGAAGTTGTCGTTCCAAAGGAAAAGACAAGGACGGGTTAACCATTGTTCCTTCGATGGGAGACTGCATGCAAACAAGATCAAAGCGAATTAGCCTGGGAAAGGAAGTGGAGATATCAGCTCGGCGCAAGAAAGAAAAGAAATGGCTGAGGACTAACGGTTCAGCTAATCACTCAAGATCCTTGATCCTGAGGGATCGTTGTTTTATCTATTTTTGCACTTAGATATCTCCATCGTCACCCTTATAAAAGGGCAGCACTGTTAGCTCACGGGGGAGATATTGTTGTTATGCTTTTATGTAATTTCTTTTAAGATCAAAACTTTGATCATCGTGTCTCGCTAAGAACTGCTCTGCTGTAATTTTACTTGATGCATTAATACAAACTTGGTTAGTATTTCATCTTTGAGTCTGGAATAACTTCAAGCAGTGTACCCCTGGGGGCTAAGGGCCCGGCCCTAGAGGACACTTGCCCTTGTACCATTGTGCTTGGTTTTTGCATGGTTTTCTTATCAATGTGATTTGGTGTGGACATAATACCGCTAGTCTTTACATAATACTGTTGTTTTCCATTACAGAGCCTTTGTGTTGTGCACTTGTTCATTAACATTACAGAGTTCATCTTGGAAGTTCTGTTCTTTGTGATTGTTGGATTCATGAATAATGTTGTTCTATCTTTAAATGGAATCGTATTCTTTCTAACTGAGCTGATAACTGGATTAGATTACTATTTAAGTGTGTTGTGTGTATATATGGTTTTCAGTGTTATTCCATAATGTATCAGTGATCAGTGTTGTCCCATTTGTGTGTGTTATTAAATCCTTCCTTAAAGAGTGAAGGATTGTCATTTGATTCTTGTAGAATGTGATTAATGCATTTGATCCGATAGACTGAGATGTTACTGTTTGTTAGACTTAGTTGTTGTTCTATTTCTTAACTGCTGTTCCATTTCAGACTTGTTGTTCCATTTAAGATTCGCTGTTCCATTTTAGATTTGCTATTACATTCCAGATTCACTGATTTCTTAATTGTTGTTCCATTTCTTATCTTTCGTTCCATTTCTTGTTATTGGTGCAAAGAACGATCTCAGGCTGTAGTGAGCATTGACATCTATTGTCCGACTCCGAGACCCACGATCTGTTCTCTGATTTCCTTTTCCATCAGTTTCCAAAGGGATGGATTATTTCTACCCAACCCTTGACTGATAAATTTCTTAGTCTTCTGAATGAATGATTTAATATTTTGAAGTAGTTAAGCTGTAAACAAGCAT
>APFE031211392.1:30898-60493 GCA_000404065.3 Pinus taeda | reverse complement strand
CAAAAACAAAAGAAACAAGACTCTTTTCAGATCAAAGTAATACTTCAAAAGAAAAACCAAGCACATCAATGGATTCCCCAGTGGAGTCGCCAATTTGTCATGCGGAAAGAGTTATTTTTGCTGACAAAACTAACCTCCCTAGGAGTCTAAGACTCTCTGGTGACAAACAAGACAATTAAGAGCAATCCTTCTCTAAACATACATTATTCTATGAGAAACCAAGTGTTTTTCGATCCTACCTCAAGTCCAACGCTTATTGTAGCAGTCCAGCCTCGCTGATCCAGATGAGCTCCTTCTTCACTTTGAAACATGCATACACTAACAATCAAACGATTACATAACACTTGAATATTCCATAAAACAAAGCATATTCAACATATAGACCAAGGAGTATATGAAACAATTCATTAACAACAAATCATTGAGAAGAATGGACTTATTTGTATTAAGAAAACAAAAAAGAAACCATTACAACCTGAGCCTTGGTGTTGTGCAAGTTCCTCCCAGGGTCCAGCAAGAGTTTTCCTCTACTTTGACAAGCTCACCCACTTCCAAATGAAACTAAAAAGGATGGTAATCTCTCCTCACAAGCTTACAATGGAAGTCCTAATTCCAGCAGCATCTACCCTTTGGAATGTTCAGCTTTCAACCTCCCCTCCTCTGGCCCAAGCCCTGTATTTATAGTGTTCTAGAGGAAGTTATTCAGTTCCAACATCAATGGGATACTCCCTCTTTTAGATGGGGTAGCTCCTCTCTTGATGGGATAAGTTCCTCTATCATAGGGATGCATGAACGATCTGGAGGCACTCAATACACGTCAAACACTCTTCTAGAAGGCTCTAGAAGTGACCACAAGTAACTTTTTAAAGATGAAACTCGCGCCTTTTGACCTTTACAGGAGTACACACCCATTCCTTGGCTTACAGAGCGTACAAGTACGCAGGTACAATGAGCTTGGGATGCGTACACGCAGGCAAGGTAGAGAGAACCTGCGTACCCAGAGATAAACATGTTTTTTAATGACTTTCTCTCTTTCTTGAAGTTTGACATGGAGAGCAGAGGTATAAGGCCTGACAAGGAGGATAATATGACTGTTGATGGAGCCATATTAACTGCAGATAGTCATGGTGACAAATTTCAGTGTAACACCTATGTCAAGCACAGATATTAACGGGCTCTCCACAGCTCAACTAGCCATAGCCCTTTTCAAGTGGGCTTGGGATTCCAGCCACTATGTCCCATTGATGTGGCTCAAGTCCAGTCTGAAGCTGATAAGGCAAACAACTTCATTGAACACATCCAACATATTCGCCAACAGGTCCACGACATTCTTGAGAAATAAAATGCCAAGTACAAGCAACGACATGATCAACATCGGGTGCCACACAAGTTTTAGGTGGGAAAATGATCCGAATTTAGACAAGAACACAAAAAAACATAGAAATACCCATATACACAGAGATGGAGTGGAAATAATACTTCATTTCATTAATGTAAAATACTGAAATATGCTTATAAACAGAAATGGAAATAAACTAGCTAAGGCGATGGTAGCGTATCTCTAAGGAGAGATTTGGCGGTTACATGCCTCAGAACTGTGTTACAATGAGGATCGAAGGCTTATTTATTGTTTAGAAATAAGGGAAAACCCTAAACATCCAAAAACCTAACCCTAGGAGATGAAACGCCAAATTGTGGGCCCCGTTTGGGTAAATTGGTACATCAGATTCCCAGGATCGTAACTTTGGCATACGATCTCCGTTTGACACACCCAATACCTTGTTAGAAAGATCAATCCAAGGACTACAACTATGGGAAGAAAAACATCAGTCCATGGACCCAAGTTGCTCCCAGGTTTTCCAAAAAACATTATTTAGGGCCCCAAAATGGCTCCGGAAGTTCAGGACCTGTCCAAGTGGGATAGGCGGGTGACCACCAACATCCACCTGGATCATTCCTCCCCCCTTAGGAAGAAATGATCCCCATTGCGTTGAGTTCCTCCATGAGATGAGGAAACTTCTATTTAACTTAGTCCCTGGTGAACTATTCTGCAACCTTTGATCTGTCCAGTAATGGTGGGAAGCATGGGAAAGGGCGGTCCACATTTAACACTTGGTGCAAGAGAAGGAATGGGGGAATGTTGTGCTCCAAAGCATTGTTTCCCACAACCTTGGTACTGGTGTAAGGACAATATCAGAGTGGTCTGAGCTTCTAATAGGATCTTGTAAGGCATTCTTTCTGCAGATGAAACTAGACTTTGTCACCCACCTGAAACTTGTGTGGTACTTGATGTTGATCATGTTGTTGCTTGTACTTGGCATTTTCCATAATGGAGTGACGATATATTGACCCATTGGGTAGAGGTGTTCTAGGAGTCAGATCGAATGAATGATTGACCTGACAGTGAAATGGTAACCCTGTGAGTGAGGAGAAGATGTTCCTGTATTCTGTCATGACCATATCCAGCTGTTGTTGCTACTGTGTGGAGGAACCATTCGTGGGGGTAATGGATGTGGCGACAATCTTACCCTTACTTTGGGAGTGAACCAGACAAAAAATGAATTTCCTAGCTTGGGAGATGATCTTATTGCATTTCTTAGCAAAGATCAAAGAAGTGGCTGTAGGTGGGGCTACCTCCGGTATCCTGTATAATGAATTACATAAAGAAATAATAACAACATGGGGCCTTGACTCATACACATCATGTCACTTCCACAAGTATGGTTGGCCTAATAATACATCACAAACATCATGTGGTGCAACATCACACAATACCTCATCTGTACAGGGCATGATGTTGTAGGGAAGGTGACACTACTGGCGGACTTAGAGATCTCATCCTTGGTGAAGCCACCCGATATTGTATGTTTGCGAGTGTGGAATGGTCGGTAGTCCCAACCGCTTCATGACCTCTGCTAAAATGAGTTTCTTTTGGCTCCCACTATCAACAATGAATTGTAGCGGTGAACCCTTCACCCATATTTGTGAGTGGAAAAGACACCCCCCCTCCTCTAGATCTTTGGGCTCATTCTTTTGGACCTTGGCAGTGGCAACAGCGGCATTGGGCTCCACATCAATGATCTGCTTCCCTTTTTCATTCCCCTTGTCGGGTTTTGACTTAGGGTCGAAACATGCATCTGACTCAGAAGCCTTCAACTCAGCCACCAACAATTGTTTGGTCTGACACTCACTTGTTATGAGTGGGGCTCTTATGGAACTCACACCACTTTCCTATGTCCTTCTTTGACTTCATGGTGTTGTTCTTTTCTTGCGGCTTCGACAAGTTGTCATAGGTCACCCCACCTTGGCTTGGTCCTTTGATCTTCAGATTCGCAAATCCAAAGTCTTGCTTATTTTTTTTAAACTTCTGCTCGATCTTGACACTACATCAGTATGCTATGCTAAGCGAGGAGATGTTCAGGAACTCCATCTCATCCTGGATGTACCTATGTAGGCAGCCGTGGTATTTGAGTACCAAATGCAGCTCAGAATCCTTGATACCCAACATTGTGCGAAGGGTATGAAAATATTTGTGAACTTCGGCACATCTTGGCCCCTTCCTTTTCGTAGCATGGTCCACTTGATGTATTTGTCCTCATAGCTCTTGACAGGGTAGTAATGCTCCTTGATGGCATCTCAGAATGAATTCCAAGTCGGTGTGCCTAAAAATAGTGAGCCCTTACTTTCATCCTTCTACTCACAGTAGGTTTCCCACCAGTCTTTGATGTGGGGGCTGCTTTGAGAAGTACAAAAGTGATATTCTGCTAGCTCGAAAAATCATGAATAGAAAAATACCTTCTGGTATATTTAACCATTTATCTACAACATCTATGTCTATATGACCCTCAAATATGGGGATTTCAAAATTAACTTGTATTTTAAAGGGTGTGGCATTTCCAGAGTAGCTTTTGGAAGCCAACGCGTCACATTTGGCTAGCCGTTGAAGGATCTGGGAAAAATTGTCCATCATCATGTTCCTTTATCACTCAAGGGCTTCTTCAAGCAAGATTTTGATAGGATCTCCTTCCCCCTCATATTTCTTTTCATCCACCATGGGAGGCTTTCGAGATTTGCGAGGCTAGTCTTGCAAAGGTTTGACCAGTTTAAGCCCTAACTCCTTATATCTCGACCTCATTGGGGACATGCAAAAAAAAGAGGAAACCCCTCTAATACCACTAATTTGGATTTAAATAGGAACAAAACAAAATACAAAAATACCCATATACATAGAGATGCAATGGAAATAATACTTCATTTCGTTAATGTAAAATACTGAAATATGCTTAGAAACATAAACGAAAATAAACTACCTCAGGCAATGGTAGCTTATCTTTGAGGAGAGATGTGGTGGCTACATGCCTCGAAACTGTGTTACAATGAGGCTCGAAGGCCTATCTATTATTTAGAAACAATGGAAAACACTAAACATCCAAAAACCTAACCCTAAGAGATGAAACACCAAACTGTGGACCCCGTTTGGGTAAATTGGTACATCAACTTCCTAGGGTCGTTTGGCATACGATCGATGTTTGATGCGCACACTACCTCGTTCGAAAGATCTATCCGAGGGCTACAACTTTGGGAAGAAAAACATCAGTCCATGGACTCATGTTGCTCCCAGTTTTCCCAAAAAACATCGTTTAGGGCCCCAAAACGGCTCCAGAAGTTTAGGACCCGAAAAACTGCTAAAAATAGTAAATTGTGCTATAATTACGGAAACTAAAAAACTGAAAGAGATAGTTGTGGGGGTCAAAGTGGGATAGATGGGTGGCCACCAACATCCACCTGGATCAGCAAAAAAATTGTTTGCATTTGCAGAAGGAACGCCTTATTGGATCATATCGGTAAATTATACCACTCTGATATGGTAATTACACAATTACCAAGGTTGTGGGAGACAATGCATTTGAGCTCAGTATTCCCCCATTTCTTGGCATGCACCTAGTGTTCAATGTGGACCACCTTTGACCATATTTCCCACCATTTCTAGACACATGTAACATTTCATAACAACTCACACCTATAGATTTAAATCTAGATTGCATGGAACAAGCCACAAATGATCCGATGATGGACACATAGATCTAAATAAAGGAAAATACTTTGTATGTAAGTGGAAAAAGGAATTATATGGGTTAAAACAAGCTCCTAGAGATTGGTGCGCAAGATTGGATCACCATCTACAACAACAAGGCTTCAAAAATGATCCAGGTGGATATTGGTGGCCACCCTATTCCACTTGGACCCCCACCATTGTTTCTTTCGGTTTTTTAGTTTCCTTATTTGTAGCACAATTTACTATTTTTGACATTTTTTAGGTCCTAAACATCCAGAGTCGTTTTGAGGCCCTAAACGACATTTTTGGGGAAAACCAAGTCCAACATGGGTTAGAAATAAATATTGGTCATTCAAAAGTTGTATTCCTTGGATATATCTTTCTAACAAGGTATTGTCCATGTTAAACGAAGATCGTATGCCAAAGTTAGAACCCTAGGAAGTTGATGTACCAATTTACCCAAACAAGGCCCATAGTTTCACGCTTCATCTCTTAGGTTATGTTTTCTGAGTTTTATAGTTTTATGTTGTTCCTCAGTAATAAATTGGCCGTTGATCCTCATTGTAACACAGTTCAGAGGCATGTAGCCACCACATCTCTTCTCAGAGATAAGCTACCATCGCCCGAGCTAGTCTTATTTCCATGATGTTCATAAGCATATTTCAGTATTTGATATTAATGAAATGAAGTGTTATTTCTGCTGCATCTTTGTATTTATGGTTTTCTATAACTTGTTACATTCATGTTTAAATCCAGATTAGTGGTATCATAGTGGTATGCTCTTTCTCTGTTTTTCTTTGCATATCCACAACGAGGTCAGGATATAAGGAGTTAGGGCTCGATTTGGTCGAACCTTTACAAGATCAGCCTCACAAACCTCGACGGTCGCCCATGGGGGAAGAAAAGAAATACGACAGAGCAGGAGATCGTATAAAAATATTTCTCGAGGAGGCCCTCCAAAAACAAAGGAATGTGGTGGTGGATAACTTTTCCCAGATCCTTCAATGGTTGCCAACCAATGGCGCATCCACATCCAGAAGCCACTCTTGAGTCTCCACTCCTCTTAAGGTACAAGTAAACATTGACATTCCCATATTTGAGGGCCAAATAGATGCAGGCCCCATAGATAAATGGTTAAATATGCTAGAAGGGTATTTTTCTATTCATCATTTTTCCAGCAGAGAAAAGATTAATTTTTTTCTACTCAAAGTTTCCCCCCACGTCAAGGACTAGTGGGAAACCTAATGTGAGCAAAAGGATGAAAGTAAGAACTCACTGTTTTTAGGCACACCCACTTGGAATTTGTTTTGGGATGCCATCAAGGAGCAGTACTATCCCTTCAGGAGCTATGAGGTTAAATATAGAAAGTGGACAATGATGCAGTAGGGAAGGGACCAAGATGTGCCGAAGTTTACCAATGTTCTTCATACCCTTCACATGAAGTTGGGTATCAAGGATTTGAAAAAAATTTGGTACTCAAGTGCCGTGGTTGCCTACACATGTACATCCAAGACAAGATGGAGTTCCTGGACATCTCCTCGCTTAGCACAGCGTATCGACACACAATCAAGATAGAGCAAAAGTTTAAACAGAAGAAGCGAGACTTTGGATCTGCGAATCTGAAGCAAGGGAAATCTGCCCCCAAACCACAAAACGAAAGACAAAGCCTAGCCTGGGTAGTGCAGGACAACCTGCCAAAGCCACAAGCAAAGAACAACACCATGAAGTTGAAGAAGGACATGGAAAAGTTATTTGAGTTCCATAAGAGCTCCACTCACAACACAAGTGAGTGTCTGTGAAGCAATCACTAGTGGTTGAGCTAAAGGCTTCAAAATCAGATGCATGTTCTGAATCTAAGTCAAAACTCGATAAGGGGAATGACAAAGGGAAGTAGATTATGATTGTGGAGCTGAATGCCACCGTTTCCACCACGAAGATCCAAAAGGAGGAACTTGAAGATCTAGAGGAGGAGGAGCATCACTTCCACTCCTATATGTGGGTAAAGGGTTCCCCGTTGCAGTTCATTATTGACAGCGTGAGCCAAAACAAACTCATTTTGGCAGAGGTCATCAAGCGGCTGGGCTTACCTATCACATTACACCCACAACCATACACCATTGGGTGGATTCTTCAAGGACGAGATCTTTGTCTGAGCCAACAGTGTTGCCTTCCATACAACATCAAGCCCTTCATGGATGAGGTATTATGTGACATTTCTCCCTTGAGTTTTGTGATGTATTATTAGGCCAACCATACTTGTGGAAGTGAGATGTTGTGTATGAGTCAAGGCCTCGTGTTGTTATTGTTACTTTGTAAAATAAGTTGTATAGGATATCGGAGGTAGCATCACCTATCGACATCTCTTTAGTTACTATAAAACAATGTAATAAGCTCATTTCCAAAACTAGGAAGTTTGTTTTCCTAATTATACACCCTCAAGGAAAGAACAAGATGGTGGCCATGACCTCTAGACATGGCTCCTCCACATGAAAAAAATAGAGGGACAAGTTCATGAAGGAGTATGAGGACATCTTCACCTCCCCCACATAGGTGCCTCTACACTGTCAGGTCAAGCACTCCATCGATCTGACCCCGAGTGCATTGTTTCCCAATGGACCAATCTATCGGTGTTCTGTTCTAGGGAACGACGAAACCAAGAGGTAGATTCAGGAGCTACTGTAGAGAGGTCACATCTGTTCAAGTTCATCACCCTGTGGGAGCCCGATCATGTTGGTAAAGAAGAATGATGGGACTTGGAGATTCTGTATTGACTATTTGGTGCTAAACAATATCACTGTCTGAAATAGGTACCCAATCCCATGGATTGATGACCTTCGGGACCAACTCAAATGAGCAAAATATTTTTTCAAGATTGACTTGAAGTCCGACTATCATCATGTACCAATCGAACCCTCTAATGTGTGGAAGACTACCTTCAAAGCCAAGGAAGGCCTTTTCTAATGGTTGGTTATACCTTTCGGGTTAAGGAATGCTCCTGCAACCTTCATGAGTCTTGTGGGTGACATCTCGCAACCATTCACCAACTTATTTGTAGTGGTATATTTGGATGACATCTCGATCTTCAACCAGAGCTGGGAAGAGCACCTCCATCACATCCGATAGGTTCTCCAAACACTCTAGCAACACAAGTCGTGTGCCAATTTGGAGAAATGCACTTTTGGCATGACCCAGGTTCAATATCTAGGATACATTATTGATGAATGGGGGGTGCATGTGTATCCACCTAAGATCCAAGTCATTCGGGATTGGCAAGCCGCAACCACTCTGACAAAGATCCACAACTTTCTAGGCCCTGCCAATTTCTACTGCAGTTTCACGTTGGG
Organism: Pinus taeda; assembly: GCA_000404065.3. Taxonomy (NCBI): domain Eukaryota; kingdom Viridiplantae; phylum Streptophyta; class Pinopsida; order Pinales; family Pinaceae; genus Pinus; species Pinus taeda. The sequence goes on along the minus strand of APFE031211392.1, from coordinate 52,093 downwards.
ATTCTCTCATATCACCCTACCCTTTAGTCAAGTCCCCAAGGGAGGAGCGAAAGAAAAATTATTTTGGTCTGAATCTATTTAGAAGGCATTTGCGGAAGGGTATGAAAAATATTTGTGAACTCCGACACATCTTGGCCCCTTCCTTTCCGCAGCATGGTCCACTTGATGTATTTGTCCTCATAGCTCTTGACAAGGTAGTAATGCTCCTTTATGGAATCTCAGAATGAATTCCAAGTCAGTGTGCCTGAAAATAATGAGCCCTTACTTTCATCCTTCTACTCACAGAAGGTTTCCCACTAGTCTTTGATGTGGGGGGCTGCTTTGAGAAGTGCAAAAGAGATATTTTGCTGGCTAGAAAAATCATGAATAGAAAAATACCCTTCTGGTAGATTTAACCATTTATCTACGGCATTTGTGTCTATATGACCCTCAAATATGGGGATTTCAAAATTAACTTATATCTTAAAGGGTGTGGCGTTTCTAGAGTATCTGTTGGAAGCCAATGCGTTGCCTTTGGCTAGTCGTTGAACGATCTGGGAAAAATTTTCCATCATTGTGTTCTTTTATCACTCGACGGCTTCTTCAAGCAAGATTTTGATAGGATCTCGTTCCCCCTCATCTTTCTTTTCATCCGCCATGGGAGGCTATTGGGATTTGTGAGGCTAGTCTTGCAAAGGTTCGACCAGTTTAAGCCCTAACTCCTTATATCCCGACCTCATTGGGGACATGCAAAAAAAGAGAAAACCCCTCTGATACCACTAATCTGGATTTAAACAAGAACACAACAAAATACAGAAATACCCATATACATAGAGATGCAATGGAAATAATACTTCATTTCATTAATGTAAAATACTGAAATATGCTTATAAACATAAATGAAAATAAACTAGCTCAGGCAATGGTAGCTTATCTCTAAGGAGAGATGTGATGGCTACATGCCTCGAAACTGTGTTACAATGAGGCTCGAAGGCCTATTTATTATTGAGAAACAATGGAAAACTCTAAACATCCAAAAACCTAACCATAGGAGATGAACGCCAAACTGTGGACCTCGTTTGGGTAAATTGGTACATCAACTTCCTAGGGTCGTTTGGCATACAATCTCTGTTTGATGCGCACAATACCTCGTTCGAAAGATCTATCAGAGGGCAACAACTTTGGAAAGAAAAACATTGGTTGATGGACCCATGTTGCTCCCAGTTTTCCCAAAAGACATCGTTTAGGGCCCCAAAACGGCTCCGGAAGTTCAGGACCTGCAAAACTACTAAAAATAGTAAATTGTGCTACAATTAAGGAAACTAAAAACTTAAAGAGATAGTTGTGGGGGTCAAAGTGGGATAGATGGGTGGCCACCAGCATCCACCTGGATCAGTGAAAAAGTCTGGTTGCATTTGCAGAAAGAACGCCTTATTGGATCCTATCAGCAAATCATACCACTCTGATATGGTCCTTACACAATTACCAAGGTCATGGGAGACAATGCATTTGAGCTCAGTATTCCCCCATTTCTTGGCCTGCACCTAGTGTTCAATGTGGACCACCTTCGACCATATTTCCCACCATTGCTAGACACATGTAACATTGCATAACAACTCACACATATAGACTTAAATCTAGATTGCATGGAACAAGCCACAAATGATCTGATGATGGACACGTAGATCTAACTAAAGGAAAATACTTTGTATGTAAGTGGAAAAAGGAATTATATGGGTTGAAACAAGCTCTTAGAGATTGGTATGCAAGATTGGATCACTCTCTACAACAACAAGGCTTCAAAAATCATCCAAGTGGATATTGGTGGCCACCCTATTCCACTTGGACCCCCACCATTGTTTCTTTCAGTTTTTCAGTTTCCTTATTTGTAGCACAATTTACTATTTTTGATAATTTTTTAGGTCCTAATTTCTGGAGTCGTTTTGAGTCCCTAAACGACATTTTTGGGGAAAACCAGGTCCAACATGGGTTAGAAATAAATATTGGTCATTCAAAAGTTGTATTCCTTGGATATATCTTTCTAACAAGGTATTTTCCGTGTCAAACGAAGATCGTATGCCAAAGTTAGAACCCTAGGAAGTTGATGTACCAATTTACCCAAACGGGGCCCATAGTTTGACGCTTCATCTCTTAGGTTATGTTTTCTGATGTTTAGAGTTTTATGTTGTTCCTCAGTGATAAATTGGTTGTTGAGCCTCATTGTAACACAGTTCAGAGGCATGTAGCCGCCACATCTCTTCTCAGAGATAAGCTACCATCGCCCAAGCTAGTCTTATTTCCATGATGTTTGTAAGCATATTTCAGTATTTGAAATTAATGAAATGAAGTGTTATTTCTGCTGCATCTTTGTATTTATGGTGGTCTATAACTTGTTACATTCATGTTTAAATCCAGATTAGTGGTATTAGAGTGGTATGCTCTTTCTTTGTTTTTCTTTGCATATCCCCAACGAGGTCAGGATATAAGGAGTTAGGGCTCGATTTGGTTGAACCTTTACAAGATCAACCTCACAAACCTTGACGGTCGACCATGGGGGAAGAAAAGAAATACGAGGGAGCAGGAGATCCTATCAAAATATTTCTCGTTGAGGCCCTCGAGAAACAAAGGAATGTGGTGGTGGATAACTTTTCCCAGATCCTTCAATGGTTTCCCACCAAAGGCGCATCCACATCCAGAAGCCACTCTTGAGTCTCCACTCCTATTAAGGTACAAGTAAACATTGGCATTCCCATATTTGAGGGCCAAATAGATGCAGGCCCCATAGATAAATGGTTAAATCTGCTAGAAGGGTATTTTTCTATTCATCGTTTTTCCAGCAGAGAAAAGATTAATTTTTTTCTACTCAAAGTTGCCCCCCACATCAAGGACTAGTGGGAAACCTAATGTGAGCAGAAAGATGAAAGTAAGAACTCACTGTTTTTAGGCACACCCACTTGGAATTTGTCTTGGGATGCCATCAAGGAGCAGCACTATCCCTTCAGGAGCTACGAGGTTAAATACAGAAAGTGGACAATGATGCAGTAGGGAAGGGACCAATATGTGCCGAAGTTTACCAATGTTTTTCATACCCTTCACATGAAGTTGGGTATCAAGGATTTGAAAAAAATTTGGTACTCAAGTACCGTGGCTGCCTACAAATTTACATCTAGGACAAGATGGAGTTCATGGACATCTCCTCGCTTAGCACAATGTATCAACACACCATCAAGATCGAGCAGAAGTTTAAATAGAAGAAGCGAGACTTTGGATCTGCGAATCTGAAGCAAGGAAAATCTGCCCCCAAACTGCAAAACAAAGGACAAAGCCAAGCCTGGGCAGTGCAGGACAACCCACCAAAGCCACAAGCAAAGAAAAACAACATGAAGCCGAAGAAGGACACGGGAAAGTTATGTGAGTTCCATAAGAGCTCCACTCACAACACAAGTGAGTGTCGTCGAAGCAGTCACTAGTGGTCGAGTTGAAGGCTTCAAAATCATATGCATGTTCTGAATCTAAATCAAAACTCGGTAAGGGGAATGACAAAGGGAAGTAGATTATGATTGTGGAGCCGAATGGCATCGTTTCCACCATGAAGATCCAAAAGGAGGAACTCGAAAATCCAGAGGAGGAGGAGCGTCGCTTCCACTCCTATATGTGGGCAAAGGGTTCCCTGTTGCAGTTCATTATCCACAGCGTGAGCCAAAACAAACTCATTTTGGCAGAGGTCATGAAGCGGTTGGGCTTACCTACCACATTACACCCACAACCATACACCCTCGGGTGGATTCACTAAGGACGAGATCTTTGTCTGAGCCAACAATGTTGCCTTCCATACAACATCAAGCCCTTCATGAATGAGGTATTATGTGACATTTCTCCCTTGATTTTTGTGATGTATTATTAGGCCAACCATACTTGTGGAAGTGACATGTTGTGTATGAGTCAAGGCCTCGTGTTGTTATTGTTACTTTTTAAAATAAGTTGTATAGGATATCGAAGGTTGCATCGCCTATCGACATCTCTTTAGTTACTGCAAAATAATGTAGTAAGCTCATTTCCAAAACTAGGAAGTTTTTTTTCCTAATGATACATCCTCAAGGAAAGAACAAGACGGTGGCCATGACCTCCAGACATGGCTCCTCCACATGAAAACAATAGATGGACAAGTTCATGAAGGAGTATGAGGACATCTTCACCTCCCCCACATAGGTGCCTCTACACTATCAGGTCAAGCACTCCATTGATCTGACCCCAGGTGCATTGTTTCCCAATGGACCAATCTATCAGTGTTCTGTTCTAGTGAATGACGAAACCAAGAGGTAGATTCAGGAGCTTCTGCAGAAAGGTCACATCTGGTCAATTTCATCACCCTGTGGGAGCCCGATCATGTTGGTAAAGAAGAATATGGGACTTGGAGACTATGTATTTACTATCGGGTGCTAAACAAGATGACTGTCTGAAATAGGTACCCGATCCCATGGATTGATGACCTTCGGGACCAACTCAAATGGGCAAAATATTTTTGCAAGATTGACTTGAAATTTGGCTATCATCATGTACCAATTGAACCCTCTAATGTGTGGAAGACTGCCTTCAAAGCCAAGGAAGGCCTTTTCTAATGGTTGGTTATGCCTTTCAGGTTAAGGAATGCTCCTGTAACCTTCATGAGTCTGATGGGTGACATCTTGCAACCATTCACCAACTCATTTGTAGTGGTATATTTGGATGACATCCCGATCTTCAACCAGAGCTAGGAAGAGCACCTCCATCACATCCGATAGGTTCTCCAAACACTCTAGCAACACAAGTTGTGTGCCAATTTGGAGAAATGCACTTTTGGCATGACCCAAGTTCAATATCTAGGATACATTATTGATGAATGGGGGGTGCATGTGTATCCACCCAAGATCCAAGTCATTCGGGATTGGCCAGCCCCAACCACTCTGATAGAGATCCACAACTTTCTAGGCCCTACCAATTGCTACCACAATTTCATGTTGGGATTCTCTCATATCACTCTACCCTTTAGTCAAGTCACCAAGGGAGGAGCGAAAGAAAAATTATTTTGGTCTGAATCTCAACAAAAGGCATTTTCGGAGTTGAAACATCACCTCTAGTCCACACCAGTTCTCACATTACCAGACTTGCAACAACCATTTGAGATCGAGACAAATGCCTTTGACTATGCTATTGGGGTAGTCCTTACTAAGCAAGGGCATCCAATGGCATATCACAGTGAGACACTTTTAGACACAGTATAGAAGTATACCACTTATAACAAAGAGTTGTATTCCATTGTGCAGGCCTGTAGACAATGTAAGCATTACATTTTGGGGAAGGAAACGGTTATCCACACTGACCATCGACCGTTATAGTTCTTACAAACACAAGGGAAGTTGTAGAATGATCACGATCAAAAGTGTTCCACCTACCTGGAACAGTTTGATTTGAATATCAAGTATAAGAAGGGAAACACCAATAATGTTGCAGAATTCCTTAGTTGACCACCGATCATGGCGTTAACCACTATGCTCAACTCTTGTGGGTACAAAACTTGTGATTGGCCACTTCTCTACAAAAGCAACCAAAAATTCGGCCACACATAATAGCTTCTCTTGGAGAGTAAGAAAGTTCCAGATTTGCACCTCCAAGATGCCCTGTTATGCCACCTGGGACACCTTTATGTTCCTTCAAGTGAGCATGCCAAGACGATTTTGGAAACACACTACAGTCAGGCCACTGGGCATTTCAGGGTCGAGAAAATAGTGGTAGTATTGTATAAGTATTTCTATTGGCCGAATCTTTGACAGGATGCTAGGAATTACATCACATCCTGCACTGCCTGCGCCATTGCCAAACTGACCATCAAGAAGAAAGGCCTCTATACTCTGCTACCTACCCCTAGTTGACCTTGGGAATCCATCTCCATGGATTACATGTTGGGCCTTACTTCTACTAAGAGTGGCAACAACTTTGTTTTTGTGGTTATCGACAGATTCTCGAAGATGGCCATTTTGGCAGTCTGCAAGAATAATATCATAGCAGAAGCCACTTCTAAACTCTTCTTTGAATGAGTGTCAGTACACTTTGGGATCCCATAGTATATCATCTCATATCGGGACAATAGGTTCCTCAGTACATTTTGGTCCAGTCTCTTGTCGATGTTGGACACCAAGCTCATTAATTCCACATCTTTCCATCCCCAAACTAATAGCGAGACAGAGGTTGTCAACAGGATGATCATACACATTCTACTCATGTAAAACTCAAAGCATCCAAGCACATGGGATGAGAGCCTCTACTATGTCTAGCACTGCTATAACCGGGATCTCCACAGCTTGACTGGCCACAACCCTTTTCAGGTGGGCTTGAGATTCCAGCCATTATGTCCCATTGATGTGGCCATATCATAGTTTGTAGATACTCAGGCATATTCGTCTCATTGTCTAGTCCAAAGCTGATAAGCCAAACAACTTAATTGAGCACATCCAACATATCCATCAACAGGTTCACAAAATTCTGGAGAAATCAAATGCCAAGTACAAGCAACGACATGGTCAACATTGGGTGCCACACAAGTTTCAGGTGGATGACAAAGTCTGGTTGCATATATAGAATGAATGTTTTACCAGAGCCTATCAGAAACTCAAACCACTCCAATATGGTCCTTACACCATTACCAAGGGTGTGGGAGACAATGTATTTGAGCTCAATATTCCCCCATTCCTTGGCCTTCACCCAATGTTCAATGTGGACCGCCTTCGACCACAATTCCCACCATTGATAGACACATCAGACATTGCAGAACAACTCACACATAAAGAGTTAAATCCAGATTGCTTGGAACAAGAGATAACTGATTGGATCATGGACATGCAAATTAGGAACACATGACAACAAAGGATCCAACCATATCGAGTTGTGAAAGCAAGCCAAATCCTTCACTAAGGCAAGTGGCTCATGAGGGACCATGTTCAATAGAAGTTTTCTCATCTCATGGAGTAACTCAACGCAATGGGGATCATTTCTTCCAAAGGGGGGATGAATGATCTAGGTGGATATTGGTGGCCACCCGCCTATTCCACTTGGACACCCACCATTGTTTCTTTCATCTTTTCAGTTTCCTTATTTGTAGCAAAATTTACTATTTTTGGCACTTTTTTCAGGTCCTAAACTTTCGGAGTCATTTTGAGGCCCTAAACAAGGTTTTTTTTGGAAAAATAGAACCAACATGGGTCGTAAATAAATGTTGGTCATTCAAAAGTTGTAGTCCTAGGGCAGATCTTTCTAACGAGGTATTGTGCACATCAAAAGGATATCGTATGCCAAAGTTACGACCTCGAGAAGTTGATGTACCAATTTACCCAAACGAGGCCCATAATTTGATGCTTCATCTCCTAAGGTTAGGTTTTTGGAGGTTTAGGTTTTTTATTTGTTTCTCCATAATAAATATACCTTTGAGCCTCATTGTAGCACAGTTTAGAGGCATGTAGTCGCTACATATCTTCTCAGAGATAAGCTACCATTGCCTGAGCTAGTCTTATTTCCATTCTATTTGTAAGCATATTTCAGTATTTGATATCAATGAAATGAAGTGTTATTTCTATTGCATATTTGTATTTATGGTTATGTCTTTAATTTGTTGTGTTCATGTTTAAATCTGGATCAGTGGTATCAGAGCGGTCTCCTCTTTCTTTGCTTTTCTTTGCATGTCCCTAACAAGAGGATAGGGATTCAAGTTAAGAATCTCTATATGTTGGAGGTATAGGATTGTGTTTCCTTGAGCACAAAAGAAGAGAAGGTGTAGATATGAGACGTTGGTGAGTTGTGGCACATGAGATTGGGTCACTAGCATCATGGGGCTTTGAAAATCAAGCAGCAGATCTTTACTGGTCTTCCCAAAGGTACGCTAGAGAAATTTTATACATGTAAGGGGTGTACTTTGGGAAAATACACCAAAGCTTCCTTTCATGACATAGACAGTCAAGCAGAGGTGATTCTAGAGTGATTCCATTCAGATGTGTGTGGACCATTCTTGACAACATCCATGACCAAACATAGGTATTATGTTATATTTTTTGATGAATTTTCTCGTAAATGTTGGATATTTTTAATGCATAAGAAGGATCAAACTTTCACAAAGTTTTGTGAATTTAAAGCATTGGTCAAGAAAGAGTCTAGAAAGAAGGTTAAAGATCTAAGGAGTGATAATGGTGGTGAGTATGTCTCAAATGAGTTTAAGAATTTATGTGAAGTAGAAGGGATTAACTGAGAGTTTACGGCACCCCATAAACCACAACATAATGGGGTGACTGAGAGGAAGAACAAAAGCATTGTAGGGGCAACACAGGTGATGTTTATGATCAAGGCCTACCACTACACTTGTGGATTGAAGAATGAAACACAATGCTTTATTTGTAGAACCGTAGCCCACATCAGATTCTTGGGATTAAACATTGACATTCCCATGTTTGAGGGTCAAATAGATGTAGACATTGTAGATAAATGGTCAAATATTCTAGAAGGATATTTATTTGTTCATGATTTTTCCAACAGAGAAAATATTACTTTTTCTCTTCTCAAAGCCGCCCACCACGTCAAGGACTAGTGGGAAACCTACTATGAGCAGAAGGATGAAAGTATGACCTCACTATTTTCAGCCTCACCCACTTGAAATTCATTCCTGGATGCCATCAAAGAGCAGTACTTCCCTATTAGGAACTACAAGGATAAATACATAAAGTGGACAATGCTGCAATAGGGAAGGGCCCAAGATGTGTTGCAGTTTACGAATATTTTTTAGACCCTTCACACGAAGTTGGGGGATTCTCATAAACATTTGGTACTCAAGTACTACATCTTCCTACATAGGTACATCCAGGATCATATGAATTTCCTGGACATCTTCTTGCTTGGCACAATGTATCGATATGCCGTCAAGATCAAGCAGAATTTTAAACAAAAGAAGTGATACTTTGGAACAACAAATCTAAAGAAATGGAAATATGCCCCCAAACTGTATAACAAAGGACAAAGCCAAGGCAAGGTGACCCAAGACAACCCACCAAAACCACAAGCAAATAACAACACTGTGAAATCGAAGAAGGACATGGGAAAGTGGTGTGAGTTCCATAAGAGATCCACTCACAACACATGTGAGTGTAGGGCCAAACAGTCACTGGTGGTCGAGCTGAAGGGTTTGAAATCAAATGCATGTTTTGACTCTAAGTTAGAAGCTGACAATGGGAATGACAAAGGGAAGCATATTATCGATGTGGAGCCCAATGCCATCGTTGCCACCATGAAGACCCAGAAGGAAGAACCTAAAGATCTAGAGGAGGAGGAGCGCCTCTTCCACTCCCATATGTGGGTCAAGGGTTCTCTGCTACAGTTCATTTTTGACAGTGGTAGCCAGAAGAACCTTGTCTCGGAAGAGGCCATGAAGAGGCTAGGATTACTAACCACATCACATCCACAATCATACACCATCAGGTGGCTTCATCAAGGACGGGATCTTCACATGAGCTAGCAATGTCGCCTTCCATACATCATCAATACCTTCAGTATGAGGTATTATGTGATGTTGCTCCCCTTGATGTTTGTGATGTATTATAAGGCCAACCATACTTGTGGAAGCAACGTGTTATGTATGAGTCAAGGCCTCACATTATTATTGTTACTTTAGTAAATAAGTTGTACAGGATACCAGAGGTAGCACTGCCTACCGCCATCTCTCTAGTTACTACAAAAAAATGTAGTAAGCTCATTTCCAAAACTGAGAATTTTTTTTCCTAATGATAAGCCCTCAAGGAAAGAAGAAGACGATGGCCACAACCTCCAAACAGGGCCCATCCACACGACAACAACAGATGGACAAGGTTGTGCACGAGTACGAGGACATCTTCACCTCCCCCGCAGGGGTGCCTTTGCACTGTTAGGTCAAGCACTCCATTGATCTGACCCCAGGTGCGTCATTTCCCAATGGACCAATCTATCGTCATTCCATTCTAGAGAACAGTGCAATCAAGATTTAGAATTAGGAGATGTTATAGAAAGGTCACATCAAGCCGAGTTCATCATCCTGTGGGAGCCCGATCATGTTGGTATAGAAGAAGGATGGGACTTGGAGACTCTTTATTAACTATCGGGTGCTAAACAAGATCACTGTCTAGAAGAGGTACCCAATCCCATGGATTGATGACCTTCTGGACCAACTCAAAGGGGAAAAATATTTCAACAAGATTGACTTGAAGTCTAGATATCACCAGGTACCAATCAAACCCTCTGATGTGTGGAAGATTACCTTTAAGCCAAGGAGGGCCTTTTGAAATGATTGGTTATGCCTTTTGGGTTGACGAATGCTCCTACAACCTTCATGAGGCTGATGGATAACATCTTTTGGCCATTCACCAACTCATTTGTAGTGGTATACTTGGATGACATCCTGATCTTCAACCAAAGCTGGGAAGATCACTTCCACCATATATGAGAGTTTCTCCAAACACTATGCCAACATAAGTTGTGTGCCAATTTGGAGAAATGCACGTTTAGCATGATCTAGTTTTAGTGTCTAGGACACATTATTGATGAATGGGGGTGCATATTGATCCAACAAAGATCCAAGTCATTCGGATTGGCCAGCCCCAACCACTCTGATAGAGCTCCACAAATTTCTAGTTCTTTCCAAATTTCTACCTCAGTTTCATGTTGGTATTCTCTCATATCACTTTGCCCTCGAGTCAAGTCACCAAGGGAGGAGCGAAAGAAATTTTTTTTGGTATAAATATCAACATAAGGCATTCGCAGAGTTGAAACATCGCTTCTACTCTGCACCAATGCTTACGTTACCATACTTGCAACAACCATTTGAGATCGAGACAAATGCCTCTGACTATGCTACTGGGGTAATCATTATTCAACAGTGGCTTCCAATGGCATATCATAGTGAGATAGTTTCAGACAGAGTCCAAAAGTATCCACTTACGACAAAGAGATGTATTCCATTGTGGAGGCCTTCCAACAATGGAAGCATTACATTTTGGGGAAGGAAACGATAATCAACACAAACCACTAACCCCTGCAGTTCATACAAACGCAAGGGAAGTTGTAAAATGACGGCCATCAGAAGTGATCCAGATACCTGCAATAGTTCCATTTGAATATCAAGTATATGAAGGGAAGCACCAATAATGTTGCATACTGCCTCATTTGATCACTGACCATGGCGTTAACCACTATGCTCAACTCTTATGGGTACAAGACTTCTGATTCACCACTTCTCTACAAAAGTGACCCAAGAAACGCTCTTGGAGGGTCAGCAACTTCCATATTTTCACCTCCATGATTCCCTATTATGCCACCTGGGACATATTTGTGTTCCTTCAAGCAAGCGTGCTAAGATGATTTTGGAAGCACACTACATTTGGTCCACTAGGCATTCCGAGGTCGAGAAAATGGTGGCAGTATTGTAGAAGTATTCCTATTGGCTGAATCTTTGATAGGATGTTGGGAAGTACATCAGATCCTGCACTATCTGCACCATTTCCAAACCGACCATCAAGAAGCAAGGCCTCTATACTCCATTACCTACCCCTAGTTGACCTTGGGAATCCATCTCCATGGATTACATGTCGGGCCTTCCTTCTACTAAGAATGGAAATAACTGTGTTTTTTTGGTCATCGACAGATTCTTGAAGATGGCCATTATGGCAGCCCGCAAGAAGAATATCACAGCAAGTGCCAATGCTAAACTCTTCTTTGAATGAGTGTGGGTACACTTTGGGATCCCATAGTCTATCATCTTAAATTGGGACAACAGGTTCCTCACTACATTTCGTCTAGTCTCTGGTCGATGCTAGAAACCAAGCTCACTAAGTCCACAACTTTCCATCCCCAAACTAATGGCGAGACAGAGGTTATCAATAGGATGATCGTACACATTTTGTCCATGTACAACTCAAAGTGTCCATGCACATGGTATGAGAGCCTCCCCTATTTCCAACATAGCTATCATCGGGCTCTCCACAGCTCCACTAGCCACAACCCTCTTCAAGTGGGCTTGGGATTCCAACCGCTATGTCCCATTGATGTGGCCATACCATTTGGAACTACTCAGGTAGATTTGGCTCATGTTTAGTCTGAGGCCAATAAGGAAAAAACTTCATTAAGAACATCCAACATATCCACCAACAGGTCTGCGAAATTCTGGAGAAATAAAATTCCAAGTACAAGAAGCGACATGATCAACATCGGGTGCCACATAAGTTTCAGGTGGGTGACAAAGTCTGGTTTCATCTGCAGAAGGAATGCCTTACCAGAGTCTATCGGAAATATAGACCACTCTGATATGGTCCTTACACCATTACCAAGGTTGTGGGAGACAATGCATTTGAGCTCAACATTCCCCCATTCCTTGGCCTGCACCCAATGTTCAATGTGGGCCACCTTCGACCATACTTCCCACCATTGCTAGGCACATCAGACATTGTAGAACAACTCACACCTAAAGAGTTAAATATAGATTGCATGGAACAAGCCAAAAATAATCAAATCATGGACACGTATATCAAGAACACTCGACAGCAAAGGATCCAACTATATCGAGCTGTCAAAGCAAGCCAACTCCTTCACCAGGGCAAGTGGCTCACTAGGGACCAAGTTCAATAGAAGTTTTCTCATCTCATGGAAGAACTTGACGCAATGGGGAACATTGCTTCCTAAGGGGGGAGGAATGATCTAGTTGGATATTGGTGGCCACCTTCCTATTCCACTTGGACCCCCACCATTGTTTCTTTCATTTTTTCAGTTTCCTTATTTGTAGCACAATTTACTATTTTTGGCAGTTTTTCAAGTCCTGGACTTCCAGAGTCATTTTGAGGCCCTAAACAACATTTTTTCTGGAACATCGGCACCGACATGGGTCTAGGACAAATTTTGGTCATTCAAGAGTTGTATTCCTTAGATATATCTTTCTAACGAGGTATTGTGCGTGTCAAACAAAGATCATATGCCAAAGTTATGACCCTGGGAAGTTGGTGTACGAATTTACCCAAACGGGGCCCATACTTTGGCACTTCATCTCCCAGTGTTAGGTTTTTGTATGTTTATGGTTTTCCGTTGTTTCTCAATAATAAATAGGCCTTTAGGCCTCATTATAACACATTTTAAAGGCATGTAGCCACCACATCTCTTCTCAGAGATAAGCTACCATCACCCGAGCTAGTCTTATTTCCATTATGTTTGTAAGCATATTTCAGTGTTTGATATTAATTAAATGAAGTGTTATCTCTAATGCATCTCTGTATTTATGGTTATGTCTATAAATTATTGCATTCATGTTTAAATCCGGATCAAAAAAGGGGGTGGTAGGAAGTAATCTCTACATGAAGGTAGACGAGGTAAGTTACTAGTCACTCTTGTCTATGTTGATGATCTGATTTTTTCTAGCAATAATGATGAGATGAGCCATGAGTTTGCTCAAAATATGTCAAAAGAGTTTGAAATTTCAATGATTGGTGATTTATCTTACTTCCTTTCACTACAATTATCTCAAACCACACCAGGCATGTTCATATCTTAGGGAAAATATCTTAAAGACATGCTTAAAAGATATGGGATGGAAGATTGTGCACCTATGAGCACATTGATGACCATAGACTACAAATTGAGAAAAGATTATGAATCCCCCTCAATAGATGCAACTATTTATAGGTCAATAATTTGATCTCTTCTATACTTAACAACTACTGGATACTATGCAAGTAATATGAATGGTGAGAAGATTTCAATCAACTCCTAAACAATCCCATTTGTTGGCTGTGAAAAGAATTATCAGATACTTGAAAGGAACTCCTGATTTGGTCTTTGGTATCCCAAAAGCACAACTCTTACAGTGACAACTTAAACTGATGTTGATTGGGCTGGAAGTGTGGAAAATCGAAAAAATACTAGCGGAAATGCATTCTTCATGGGAGATTGTCTAGGATCTTGGCTCAGTAAAAAGAAATCATATACATCTCTTTCCACAGCTAAAGTTGAATATATAACTACTGCAGATTGTTGTACACATATAATATGGATGAAGGAAGCCTTGAAGGATGTCAACATAGAAACTAAGCAACCAATCACCATTTATTATGACAACATTAGTGCCATCAATCTCTTAAATAATCCAGTAATGCACTCAAAGAAAAAACATATTTCAATCAAATATCACTTCCTCCATGAACAGGTTGTTGAACAAAACATGAAGTTGGAATGCATCAATACAAAAGAGAAAATTGTAGATATCTTTACAAAACCTCTTACACAAGAAGCATTTAAACACCTTTGCCAAAAGATGGAGGTCATTGCTCTTGCATCACATTAAAAAAATCAAGAAAAGAAGCAACATGACAAGGGGAGAAACATGATAGAGGGAGAAACATGAAAAGGGAAGTCTATCAGAACCCCATTTTCCATTGATGTCAAAGGGGGAGGAAAAGTTGGAATATTTTCATCAATGACAAAGGGGGAGATTGATAGTAGGTTTTCATTGATGTCAATATGGCAGTGGCTAGATGGAAAATTCTCTAGGGTGTTAGATGACATGTCTTACCTCTAGTGATCTTAATGGATGATGAAGAAGACCACTCTTGGTGAAGGAATAGATGAGGATGGATGACATGATGACATGGATAACATCATGAGCCTATAATGAAGAAGCCTAATAAGAGGAAGTCTAATTCTGCACCAGTCACATTAAAAATATTCTTTCACCTCCTTAAAGGTTGAATCTCACCATGAGACCTACACCATTATTTAGAGCATAATTTTAGATTTCTAATGAGCTATTGTTTAGCTCGAAACTCCAAGTAACCTAAGAGATATGAATTTTCTAAGAAAAACATGTTATTCTGGACAGTAAGCCGACCTCTACTTTGTCTCTCATGTCGGTTTTCCTATAGGAGACATGTCTTTTCACATTAGCACCAAAAACACTATATATATGGGTGCTTGGATATCACTTCAATCATCAAGTCTTCAGTGAAAAATATAGAGGAAGATAACCATAATTCACAACTCATGAACTTGAAGAAAGAAGGCATATAACTAAAGAAGGAAAAGACCACGAATATATGTTTTTGGGTTATATATGATGGTTGAGAAACTCCAAGTAGTGGGTCTATCTTATTTACTATAAACATACCTCGGACCCACACTAATACATACACCGAAACTTGATGCATATTGTAGGAGCTCAGAACAATGGTTTAGCTTAACTACAGTTAGCTCGGTTTTACTAGACACTCATCACCTTAGATCAATTTTTCTGGAACAACTCACTTCATAATTTTAGACTCTAATCATAGTAAAGAACTCAAATAGTTTCATGTGAGATAGTCCTCACTTTGGAACTATGGAACTGATGCTAGCCCGGTCTTATCATTTGTAGAAGGTTTGGGTAGTGACATTGGTAAGGCTCGGAGCTACACCCATTTTGTGTAGACCTATAGTCTACATCATTGAAGAGATCAGATCAGAAAAACAATAAGCTTGGTGCTATGATTTGTTGACTATTGGACTGCAGACTTCATATTAATTTGACTAGCCATCTATGACTTATCTATTGGTGGAGAAAAGGAAAACAGACCAATGATAATTATCACTACAGCAAGGATACCACGGTGACCTGTGGAATTACAAACTTTGGTGCATTATTGATAAATAAGTGGAGATGGTGCGGTATGGTTCAAATTGGTGAAATGAAGCATTCTTGAGTGAGCAACTTCAGTAAATCTTGGTACAACAATGTTTAAGTTTTCTTGAGATGATCTAGTGATTGAAGCAGTGGATAAGTCATGGTGAAAACTTTGGTGCAGTATTGATAAAGAAGTGGAGATGGTGCGGTATGGTGCATATTGGTGAAATGAAGTATTCTTAAACTAACAACTTTAGTAAAAAAACAAGGAAGGATTGGTTTCCTTTGGGTAGGTTCCCATAAACACAAGGTTGGTGCCTTGGAGAAGATAGGGTCGAAGCCCTAGAGGTCGGAGCCTCATTAAGTCGAAGTTAGTGCTTGGTAATAGGTTGGTGCCTAAATTTTGAAGGGTTGGAACCGTCACATCTTATTGTACTCTTTCATTTGATAAAAAAAAATTATCCTCCTTGTCTCTATAATAAGATCATTCATCTGTCTAATTTTAATTGTTTAGAATCTAACTGGACATAATAACAATTGAAAAAGAAATACAGATTCATCCCCCTCTCAATATTTTTAACAGAAGATAGTCTTGCTATTGACATAACCATGGTATTTTTCCATGGTATTGTTTTTTATATTACCATGGTATAAGATTCTAAGGTATTGGCATAACCATGTTATTTACCTGTGGTAATGACTTGGAGATTACCATGGTACAAGGGTAAGTGGTATTGGCATAACCATGGTATTTACATGTGGTATTGACTTGGATATTACCATGGTATAGAGGTTTGTGGTATTGGCATAAACATGATATTTATCTGTGGTATTGACTTGGAGATTACCATGGTACAAATGTCTGTGGTATTTGAATAACCATGGTATTTACCCATGGTATTGACTTGGAGATTACCATGGTACAAGTGTCCATGGGATTGACATAACCATGGTATTTACCTATGGTATTTATTTGGATATTACCATGGTATAGGGGTCCTAAGTATTGACATAACCATGGTATTTTCCCGTGGTAATGGTTTGGGAATATACTAAGAAAAAGGAAAAAGTATTGAGATGATTTTCTTGTTGTGTTGAGTGAGTGTGAGTGGAGAAGAGTGTGCAAGTTGTGAGAGTTGTATGATGCAAAATTTCTCAAGACATTTGTAGGTGTAGAAGCCATTAGATGAAGTATGTTTCAACTATTATTTTGTGCAACTAGTAAAGAGATGATTAGTGTTCGATTGCAGGAGTATTTGGAGATTGGTAGTAGTTATTATTTATTGATTGTGTGCAATAGTCGTTAGCGAGAATATTTATTATTGTAGAGAAGGTTTTGTTGATGCATTTTGTAGATTATTTTATGCAGCGTTGGTATTGATTTAATGAGAGTTCATTAGAGATAGAAAATTGTTATTGTTTTGTGAAGTAGTCAAGTTCGAAATATTATGAAATGTGGCTAGATCTTTGACGTCATTTGTTCAAAAGTAGGAGCAAAGGAAGATTGTGCAACCAAGGAACACATGGAAGAAGGAGAAGAAACTAGGTAGATGTAGCATTACAATTTCTTCTCGTGATGAGGATATCATGTGGTATATACATAGCAGATGCTCACACCATATGTCAGGAGATAGTAGAAAATTTCATTTTCTCAATAAAACCAAGAATGGTCATGTTGTGTTTGAAGGTAGTGAAACATGTAGAGTGTTGGTAAGTGGCAAAACCAATCTTGGTGAGAAGAAGACAAATGCATAATAAGTTTGGCTTATTGAAGGCCTAAAGCATAATATTCCTAGTGTGATCCAAATTGTTGATGGAGGTAAGCAAGTGATGTTAAACTCCAATGGTTGCATCATCCGAAAAGAAGGATCAAAGAGAGTGATTGCAAGAGGACTCGAGACCCAAGATAATGTGTATGTGTTGAAGGGAAGAGTGAAAAGTATGAAGAGACCAAGAAAGTACTCTTCCTCATCAGATTCATAGTAGATGAGATCATTCCCTATTGTAGTCCATTCATGCATGTTAGATCTAATTGACTGTAGCAATATGCATGAGACTAGCATGGTCTCAGGGGGGATGTTGGAAGCTTGAGGAGTATTGGTAGTAATAATTTTTTGATCAAGTTCAACCATGCATATTCAAGTCCATATGATAAATATGCTCATGAGTTTCATGTTGAGTTCTTATTGATATTATTGGAGGTATGGAAGCCACATGGTCATCTTATGGGCATGGTAAAGGTGTGGTGGAGGATCACACATTCAGGGGGAGCATATGTGCTTCTTAATGGATTTGCAAAATGTTGACATTGTTTTGATGCAAGAGGATTTATATTATTGTTGCCAAACATTTCTAGTTGGAAGAGATAGTATGGTTGCATGGAAAGCTTGGCATGCTAATAGTGCTTTCATTACTAGATCATAGTCATGACATGCCTTATTATACTTGTTGCTTCCATGGATATTTGATGATGCATTAGGGTTGGCTCATCTAGAGTATATGTACCTCATTGCCTATGTTTTCACTTCTATATGAATCATGTATGCTACTAATATGTTTTGTATCGCTGGATTATATGATGTTATTGCATGGAGAGAGAGAGCATGATGTTGCTTATGATATGTTGGATGTTCATATGGTTTGAGTCATGTTGATTCATATGGTTGCTTATATATGGAGAAATTATTGTTGCTCGTGATGAGGATATGTATTTGTTGATGCTACTATATTGTTGAGCCTCGTGGATGCTTTGTGATGATGCAAATGTATTTGTTGCTACCTCTATGATATATTGTTATGATAATTAAGGGAATTTTGAGGTCTAAAATGGGCCTCCTAAGGAAATTATAAAATAATAGTGAAAATAGTAAAATAAGATTAGATTACATCATCAAATTTTAGAGGGAAAAAAGAAAAAACTATTTTTTCAACTCGTATTTTCAACTTATCTCCCTATGGATTTACTCAAATTTTGAGCGACAACACTCTTTGGATATCATCTAGTTATCTGATAAATCAACCAAAAATAGCTCATGCATGCAAGGAATTAGAACTTTTGAGTTTTGGTGGAGATTCCAAGGAAGTGTAATATCAGTTGTAAACTAGTTTTGAGTGTACAAGTGTTGCATGCAATCAATAATCAATCCTTGGGAATTGCTGAATCAATTTGGAAGAAATTCCTAAATAATAGGGGCTAATTTCCTCATGAATTGTGTAGGAAATAGGGGCCTTGGTAATAAAATAATTGGATTTGTTAGAGATTTTTTTTTGAGTAGGAGAAAATGTATTCTTTTGTAGGTTGAGCTCAGAGCTAGAGCTAGAAATTGTAATAATTTTTCAATTCATTGATTAATGCAAAGAGGATTGAGGGGTTTTTCCAGTTGGTTTCCCTAGAAATCACTATGTATTTTTGGTTTTTCTTATTGCATGTCTATGCATGTTGTTCTAAATTATGAATTTCATTTAGCAGATCAATAGAGTAGAATTGTGTCTCTTGATTTTAGATTAAATTTCTTGAGAAGATGCAACTCTATCAAATTTCAACATGGATTAGGATTGAAGTGCAACATCCCCTCAAGTATGATGGTTTAATTTATGTTGTGCCTTTTTTCCAAGAGTTTGAGTAGAAATTTCCTGAGCATTTAAGTTTGTTAGCATTAGATGTTGCTTTGAAAGAAAATCCGACACAATGGTGGGCCACACATAAGGTTTTTGTTGATACTTTGTTGAATGTAAGCATCTTATATGTATTTGGTTTGGGTCTTAGTCATATGTTAGAGGGGTTAAGTACAATGGGTTGGATTTTCCCACAAACCATATGAAGAGTTATGCCCTAGTGTGAAATAGGAGGAAGATACTGAAGGAAGAATGAGTCCATTGATTTGTGCACACCTTAGATACTATTAAGAGGAATTGGTACATTGAATTGGAGGTGCACAAAGGCACATCACAATGGGAGGAGATTAATTAGAGATTTAAGTCCACATTCAGCCTTATAACTTAGGATGATATAATGGATCCAACTACGAAGGAAATCAAAAGGAAAATATTTTCATTTGAAAAAAAGACATTGCATATCTTGGTATTTTTTTTCCATTGAAAGATAATTGTGTTGGAAGCTAGATCACTATTGAGAGGGGTGGGGAGGGGGAGAATAAATAGTGATGGAACTTATAAAATTTTCTCCAAATTAATCATTCTTTAAACCATGCATAAGCAAAAATGAATAAGTAAAGATTAGAGCATCATCCACAAATAAAACCATGCAAGAATTCAACACAAAAGACACAAATATTTCTTGTGGAAATCCCTTCTCCATGAAAAAAACACCCTTGTTGCTTCTATTGCTCTACTTCAAGTTGTATTAATCAAACAAATCATTTTACATCATCATAGCTAGCTATGTCCAACAAGGAAGTTTCTCACTCTAAATTGGCTTTGTGAACACCCATCCACTGGAGACCTCTATCCCCAACAAGCCTTGCCCAACACTCATTGGACTATGAAAAATATTACTTCCTCTACTGAAGCTACCGACCACCATTGGCAAGGAACACCCATCCCTTATTCACCAAGATATTTGGATCTGTTGATAATCTAGAGCCATATTTCAAAATATTTCCATTTGGACTCCACAAAGAAAAAAACATCTTCCTTTATCTAATGAACTCTCAATAAATCAACACCAACATTACATAAAATAATTTTCAAAATGCATCAACAAAACTTTCTCTACAATAATCAATTTTCTCACAAACAAGTACCACATACAATCAATAAATACCAAATTCTACCAATATCCAAATACTCTCGCAATCAAACCTAATAATATCCTCACTAGCTGCACAAAATATTGGTTGAAACATACTTTATCTAACTGTTGCTACACCTATAAACTACTTCTTAATTTTTGCATCATACAACTCTCATAGCTTGCACGCTCTTCTCCGTACACACTCACTCAACACAACAAGAAAATCAACTCAATACTTTTTCCTTTTTTCTTAGTATATGCCAAATTATCTTCAATTATCTCCAAACCAATACCATGGTTATTGTTATACAGGAATAGTGTCCACACGGATGTTGTTATTCCCACTAAGATGTGTGGCTATCTTAGAAACAAACAATCAAAGTCTACTGTTGATTCCTTTTATGAAAATAGATGAGAAGAGAACCAAGAGGGCCAACCTGAGTCTTGCGCTCGATTCCTTCTCCTTCTTGATAGAGTTTTGTTGCTCGCTCTTTGTCTTCTTAGCTTCAAAAGGGACTTGTAGAATCACAGCAACATACTACTATGCAAGAAACAAGGATCTAAATTCACAAATAATGTAGGATCAGATGTACATTAACCATATACAAGCACATATAAACAAATACACCAGGATATGGAAGGAAACAAGAATAGCTTTATTCAAATAAAAGTAGCAAGAGGATTACAACCATGAGCAGCTCTGACCCAGCATCATCCTCTAGCTAAGAAGCCCTTCTTTCACCTCAAGCAAAGCAAAATCACCCAACACTATGAATGTACACAA
>APFE031211392.1:17091-29969 GCA_000404065.3 Pinus taeda | reverse complement strand
AAGCAACCCTTTTAGGGACTTAAGAGCCCTCATTTTATGGACATTTGTGATTGGGGTT
The DNA here is from genome assembly GCA_000404065.3 of Pinus taeda. Classification (NCBI taxonomy): domain Eukaryota; kingdom Viridiplantae; phylum Streptophyta; class Pinopsida; order Pinales; family Pinaceae; genus Pinus; species Pinus taeda. The sequence goes on along the minus strand of APFE031211392.1, from coordinate 29,911 downwards.
GAAGTGCCCAAAAATGTCTATAACAGTTGCCCCCTAAAGCATGAGGTCATTAATCGTTTTTGATGTTGGGTGAAATGCTTTACTATGAGGATCTGAAGTTTTTATGAGCTGGGAGGTGACTTGTAATAAGATACAATACAATACATTATATGACAACATTTTTTCATGGTATAGTTGAGGCGGGCATTCCCATGCTCAGCTTTATAAACTCATTTTCATGTACATAGGACAAACGATCGTTTGTGTGACAGACAGATGATATGGACACATCATCCTTTGATTTGGATGATCATTTGTTCGGAAATGATGTACACTGGATGTTTTTATATTCCTGAATATATCGTAGCCTGGATGGATGAAACTAGATCCAGGGTCTTCAAACTCGGCCAATCTTCACTCGGAGTACAAGTCGATCCATGTGAAAAATGTTTTTGGAGTCGAACAGGGAAAGACATCGCCTGATTACCAGCCAATGATGTAAGCTATTAACAGGCGCGAGAGAATCACCAATAATGACAATGACCCTCAAGGTACTACAGTACAATTTACATGGTGTGAAAAAGGGACTTGGCGTCGAACACCACGCAAAATATCTCGGTCGAAGGTCATTGATGTAAACCTGTAGCAGAAAGTGAGAAACTTGCCATTGACGCATGCAAGCTTCTAAGTACTGAAAGGGTTGTTCCTAAGTCAACTTCTTGGATAATGAGCTGATGTCGACAAGAAGCGACCTGTCGCAGGAGGGCCTTAATGAATCCCACATCAACGACACGGAACGAAGCAAATGATTTTGGAGGCGAAAACAAACTGATGATATGAGAGTTCAGGGTGGCGGTCATGAAGGAATGAAGCATGAATGAATTGTAGTGGGTGAGACTCAGGTGAAGTGTCTGAATGACTTCTCTTGAACATATCGGTGACACTGACGATGGATCGGTAGCGTTAACCCCAAAGATGGACGGTGTGACGGACTAATGGTGAGGACCAGTGGACAGAACAACCCAACCTGGCATGGATGCGGAAGGAAAGTGTCATGTTTAAGAGGGACTTGCTACCAATAAAGTTTCTTCTTGTTTTCTTCCCAATTTTCCCTAGTCATTGCTGACCAGTACCTCTTTATTTTTGTCAAGCTTGAGGAGGATAACATATACTTGTTCTATAATCCGTCCTTTGAGCGAACTTGTCGCTATATTCTAGCGAGCCTAGCGATAGTGAAACTCGTTCTTGTCCTGTTGGATGAGTTTGTCGCTATTTAGTTTAATGAGTTTAACGACAAAGATAACTCGGTCTCTTTCAATTTTAGAGAGTCTAAAATAAACAGAAAGAAGACTCCGAAGATTCTTTTTCATTGTATAATCCCTTAAGTCTGAAAAAGCGTAAAATAATACAAAAGGGATGAATTTTTGATAGTTTTAACGATCCGAACAAGACAAGCGCTCGATCGTTTTGTGTAATAATCCCTCAGGCCCAAAAAGATTAAAATCTAGAGGAGGGATAGCACTTCCAATGCCTTTTAACGAGCCAGAGTGGCCAATCGCTCAGAAATCTTTTCATATTTTACGAGTGAGGTGAAAAGAGCTTAAAGAAGACTCGTCTTCGAGGAACGAGTGATGGTTTCGGGTAGCATCTAATTCCATGTAAGGTTTGGAATTTTCCAATCATGGCAGTGTTATAAGGATGGCTAGTAGAGTCACTCTTCGCAGAGGTTCCTTGAAGGGGTAAACAATCATATGGGGGTGAATGACCGGCTAAAAACAGAGTGGAGGTGATGGAGAGAACACGACTAAGGCTCAAACGCTGGCAATAAGACATTCACGATGGTTATTTACTCGTTCATTTTTTAATGAGCTTAAATGCGGGGAGAAACACTTGCTCATGAATTATGTTTATTTTTTAACAAGCATGAACTATGTGCTAAAACTGCTCATGGAGAGTTTATTTTTTAACGAGCTTGAACTCTGTGACAACATTGCTCGCCAGTCGTATGATGAAAATGTCTCATTTTGAGATGCTATTTTGAAGTGGCTTACATCTCTAAAGCTTTGCCACGGATCCTTTCTTTATGCAAGTTAGGAAACGACTAGCTTTACGAGTTTAAGGGGTTAGAGGTCCTACAAATTTAAAAAATAAATAGCCGCTCTTAACTTGCATGCGGAAAGGTTTGCATGCCCCCAGGTATAGCGGAGCAGAGTTTCCAGGTTACCCCTCAATTTGCAGACAAAACATTCGTTTTATCGGGAAAGGCCTACCTTCTAAAGGAGGTATCTTATCCGGTCTAATTCCCTTTTCCTAGATGGATGGGTATCAAACTAGTCATATATCCTTCGCCGAACCTACCCTATACCAAGAGTTTTCCTGCCAAAGCGGACCAGGGTGCATGCCCTCTGGGTTTCAGTCACATCTTCCCGAATCACTCGTGCTCATCGGGTGGACGGATTGGAGACTGATGAGACATTTCTTGCGTGAAAAGACCATTCAGGGATGGCATTTGACTATTTGCGATGTGTGAACCGGGGAATGACATTTGGTCTACAAGCTTGACCATTCTGCCTTCGTGCAGAAAACACATTACTCTAAAGAGTGAGGAGACGACGTCTCCCATGCAATAAATACAGTCGCGTCCAAGGAGTAGATTGTAATCTAAAGGTCCTCAAACTACCATAACGTTCATGTGAATAGTTTTCCTTCTCAAAGTAATGGGCACATTTGGAAGGATCCCTAAAGGTTGACTGGTTCCCTTGTCGAAGCTTGTTATATTTCTCATTTCAGGAAAAAGCGGTCGCGAACCAAGCGCTTTCCAAGCAGTTGAGGAAAGGATACTCACAGAAGCCCCTTCATGGATGATGCTACCAACCATGACCATTCTGTAAGCTTGTACAATAATTCTGAATGTTATACTGGTTGGTAAACGGGGTCTGCCTAGTAGGTTCCAGTCGAAGGAAACCACTAGGTTGCTTGGTGGTGGGACCGAATAGACGGCCAGGTAGGACTTTGATGAACTTCCTTCCTGCGGTAAAGGAATGGGAGGACTGCCCCCAAGCTCATCGGAGTCGGTGTTGATGAAAAGAATTTGAACGGTTTTGTTCTCTTTCTCTTCAGTGATGGTATCATTCGAGGATGAACATTCCGAAGGAAATACCGGGTCAACTGCCGTATCAACCCTTTGACTTTCATCTAGTATGCATTCTGAAGGTTCATTTTCAATGATAGGTGCTTCGGCTGACCACAAGGATGGGCCAGCCGGATTTTCAACTGGTGGAGGACTCGGCAAGAGTTTTTGATATGCAGGAGGAAGTCGTAACGGTGAAACCGGACGATTATCTAAAACTCTTTTAGCCTCTTCAAGGAAGGGACAATGGTGGACGGCGTGATCGCCTTCACACAACTTACAAGGAATTCTAAGATTCCTTCCTTGTCCATGTGCTTCACTTTCACTAGTCGACGGTGAGAATTCAACATGGTCGCCAGAGGTTGATGCTACCGGGTGGTGCAAACGAGGAGTCCCTTAAGATCTAATGGATGCAGGGACAATCTTGGTGATAGTGGTCTCCATTGCAAATGACGCAAGGAGATTTAGGTTTTGACTATGCGGTGTGTGGATTTTCACTAGATGATACTTGGTTGTTCCCTTTCGATTTTGGTTCCTTTTTCATCTTTTCCTTTTTCTCTTTCTTCTTCTTCTTCTTCTCAGTTACTTGACTTTTAGCTTTATCGGCTTGGTCAAGCGAAGAGGGAGGAGGAGAAGGAGAATTCGATGAAGTAGAAGGTTGGGAAGCAACTCTAGTGTCGTCTAGTTGCTGGTTAGACTGTTCAGGAATTGTGGGATTCTGAACGATAGAGGTAGAGAAGAGCCAGACTGGCAAACCAATTGTCAATCCTGGAAGTGACAAAGTGGCCATATGGGTGGACCAACATCTCCCCAAGATAGGAAGGGACTAGGATTTCCTTTACGGGGAAATCCTGGTGTTGGTAGAACTCCATTTTCTAACCTGAAAATCAACGAGGGAATTTGTGAACGTTAATTCCGATTTAAAAATAAATTTTTAGACGCTTGGACACACTTATTTTTTCAATTTTAAGAGTCGAGAAAAAACAAAAGATGACTCTAGTCACCTTCAATTTTTATTGAGCTTGAAGTGACAAGCGCTCAGAGGAAATTTTCCGTTAAGGAGTCTGAAAAGGAGAAAAATGGACTTCTCTAGAGATCTAGGAAGAGAGGATTACCAAACCAATCGTAAAACTGCATAATACTTTTTACAGTATGACAGTTAGTCTTCCCGAATGCTGTGTTCGGTGCATTACGATCAATAGGGCGGTAGACACAACTTCCTAATGATAAAGGATGCAACCTATAGTGGTCTCCCAATATATATGCGACAGTATGTGGGAGCACAAGTCCATACTGGCACTTATTGTCTCAGAGTGGAGGAATCACCCAACCAGCACTAAAAGCAACAATTACCAGGGTTTACGACGCTGGAATACGTCTCTAGCCTAGACCTCTATTTGTTGCATTAAGTTCCAAAGCATTGTTAGATTCATTGAGATTTATTTTAAGTTGATCTTGCTTAGTAGTTTTCCTTTCAGGTTCACCACGTGATGTATGTATAATTCCTAAATGCAGTCTAAGATGATAAATAAACGTTTTATCTTCTTTCAGCAATGAAAATCCTAGCTACTAAGGGGAAGAAATTCAAGCATCTTTTCTTCACAGAGCACAGAGCACACGCTAATATGCACAGTCCTAAATCAAGCCAAGCATTCAAGATGCAAATGCACATGCATGTATTGGTTTTCAGTTCCCTTAATGTGTAAATGACACTAAGAAAACTATGTGAAAAACTGAAATACTTTTAAAGCGACTGTACTCAACAAAATATTTTTCAAAACGAAGTGAAAACAAGAGAGACACTTTGCAATTTTGAAATGGAAATTGCTTTTCGACACTTTAAAACTAGTAAATCAAGTCTTATGCAATGATAATTGTATAATCAACTATCTAAAACAATGTGATTGCTTTCTAAAACTAAAAACGACAACTATGACACTTTCAGATCTAGAGACGACAGTTTGACTATGTTATTTTTTGCAAAAGAGAACTAAAACGACGCACAATACATAAAAAAACGTTTATAGTTCTTTGCACTAAGGAGGTGGAATAATGCAAGAGAATGGAGTATTCACAGAAGCACACTGATTACAGACAGCAAAAACTCTTGAATAAGATTGAAAATAGTGAGAAAAATCCACAGCCGGAGGGCAAAATCAGTTCTCCCTAACCATCACACCTGTTACACAGTGAACTCAATATGCAGCGCAATTACTCCATTCGGGAGCTGTGATGCATACAGGTTGCCTTGAAGGCAGGGTGCGATGGTTACAGTGCGAGACTCTGAACGAGACTTCACTCACAGTTTGTAGTTTAGTTCAGGTGTTTACGCTGAATAAGTACAGATCAATGTATGTAAAAACACAGGGGTGATTTTAGAGGTTACTGAAGCCACTACTTAGGGAAATTAGATTGATTGTAGATCTATTGTTTAATTTATAAACAAAAACCCAGAGATTGACTGAAGCAGCATTGATCTACTTTGCATTTGTATGACGAATTCAGTTCGAAGGCTAGCTGGCTTGACTTCAGGCTCCGTCTGTATGTTTATAAAAGAAACAAGGATAGATAGGCTAACAAGTAATCTAGTCGCTCCCCAGTGGAGTCGCCATTTTGTTATACGGGAGTAGTGTCCACACGGATGTTGCTATTCCCACTAAGATGTGTGGCTATCTTAGAAACAAACAATCAAAGTCTACTGTTGATTCCTTTTATGAAAATAGATGAGAAGAGAACCAAGAGGACCAACCTGAGTCTTGCGCTTGATTCCTTCTCCTTCTTGATAGAGTTTTGTTGCTCGCTCTTTGTCTTCTCAACTTCAAAAGGGACCTGTAGAATCACAACAACATACTACTATGCAAGAAACAAGGATCTAAATTCACAAATAATGTAGATTAGATGTAGATTAACCATATACAAGCACACATAAACAAGTACACCAGGATATGGAAGGAAACAAGAATAGCTTTATTCAGATAAAAGTAGCAAGAGGATTACAACCATGAGCAGCTCTGACCCAGCATCATCCTCTAGCTAAGAAGCCCTTCTTTCGCCTCAAGAAAAGGAAAATCACCCAACACTGTGAATGTACACAAGAATACTGACAGCACTTCTCTATAGATTACAAAATTCCAGCCTCTGGATCTTTGTGATTAGGGATCCATATATAGATGATTACAGAGAGGTGAGTCATCTTTTGGGATCTTGATTAGTGTCTTCTCTCTGATAGTTCCTACTTCCACTTAGAGAATGAAGATTTCTTACTCGTCCCTGGTCGAAAATGGAGTGGCAAGTGTCAGAGGGTAAGCTTCTGGAAGATTCCATGATCTTCCACCTTGCATTTTGGTCCATGCCATTTGTCCATTCCCGACCATCACACCCTACAGAAGAGAAAAATAGTATGCATCACACCCTGTACATTAGGAAGGTAATATGCATCACACCCCCTGCATGGAGCTTTCAGTATGGTCCAGTTTTGACCATTTATGAGCATTTTTCAGTGGAGAACTTCTGGGAGATGATGTAATTAGTTGACCTTGTTCCTTTAGGTAGTGAAGCAACCCTTTTAGGGACTTAAGAGCCCTTAGTTTATGGACATTTGTGATTGAGGTTGAAGTGCCCAAAAATGTCTATAACAGTTATGTCAATACCTAGGACACTTGTACCTCGTAATATCCAAATCAATACCAAAGGTGAATACCATGGTTATGCCAATACCCAGACACCTTTACCATGGTAATATTGAGGTCAATACCATGGGTAAATACCATGGTTATGCCACTACCACAAACACTTGTACCATGGAAATCTCCAAGTCAATACCATGGGTAAATACCATGGTTATGTCAATATCACAAACCCCTATACCATGGTAATCTCCAAGCCAATACCACAGACCCCTGTACCATGGTAATATCTAAGTCAGTACCACAGGTAAATACCATGATTATGCTAGTACCACAGACTCCTATACCATGGTAATATCCAAAACAATACCATGGGAAAATACCATGGTTATGTCAATACCAAGACTATCTACACCAAGGTAATATCACATGTCAACCACTCCAAACACATACCAAAACCATGGTATTTCCAATACCAATAATACTTGTGCCATGGTAATAATCTACTCATGAAATATGCAATATGCTCAAGGAAATGAGAGAAAATTTTTAAATATAAATGAAAACAACTTAGCTCCAAAAAATCTAACATAAATCCAAATAACCTCCAAAACCTATAGAAGAATCTCCAACATGTGTACAAACAATACCAAGTCATCCAACTGCCTCCAACACATATAAAGGAACCTCCAACACATGCAACAACATCTCAACACATGTAACAACAACTCCAATGCTTCCAAGACATGTAGAAGCATATGCAACACTTGTAGCAGCAATCCAACCACTTGCAACAGCAACATCTCCAACATATGTAGCAACATCATCGACCTATGACAAGCCATCATACCATGCCTTGCAACCATCTCTACTCATCCTATAAATCCATGTAACTTGACATCAATTCCAACCAACAAGACCATCAAGCCAAACACTCATCACATATCAAGAGGACTACTACATCATAAGGCGTATAACAACACCAACCCTGTTGACATCAATTCCAACAATCTCCTCCTTTGGCATTGATGCCAACTTGTATCCAACATCTGAGGTTGATCTACATACACTCTCCAAAATTGAAGTTGCAACTCTAAAGCTGATCTCCGATTCTCTCTCCCTTTAACATCAATGGAAAAGGGTCATACCAACACTGAAGACAATGCCAATATGTGTCGGATGAGAGAAGTGCTCCCCTGTCATAGTCAACACCATACTAATGCAACCCAAAGAAGTGTATCCTACAAGATAATCATGTAAAACAAGGAACTTTGTTGCCAAAACCTTTAGCCAATACCATGCATTCTCTGAAAACTGAACATGCTACCCCTAAGCATGTAATGAAGTTGCATCCACACTCTCTCTACTGCTTGTGGGTGCTCAAATTGTCTCATTAATTGAGGACAGCTTGAGACCACATTACTGAGGACCCTAGATCCTCTTGATCTAGGTGACAAGGGCTAGCCTTCCTTTCACCACAATGGGTAATCCATGGTGATAATCAAAATTAAATGGTCATTGTAAAATAGTGTGAATTAAATAACAAATAAATTGGCCTGATTATTTAATAAGTGTGTTTTAAATAAAATAATGTTTTTTTGGGAAAAATATATGATAGGTGCATAGTTCAAGAAAAAATATTAAAATAAAACTTCATTAATGACAAATAAGGTAAATTAATACATATCATAATTCACAAATGTTTAAATAACATAACATCAAGTATTATCATTATTCAACCTGCATAACAATAGAATAATAAGATTTAATAATTTTCAATAATAAATATTAGAGAAACATTAAATTAAATGTAATATTTGAAACATTAGACGACTGAACAAGTCAAACAATGGCTAATAATTTCACGTTTTCGAGTAAGGAAAAATATTGAAAACAAGAATAAAATAACATAAAATAAATAGAATTTAAACATGATTGTAGGGCTGGAAAACTTCATTAATGACAAATAAGGTAAATTAATACATATCATAATTCACAAATGTTTAAATAACATAACATCAAGTATTATCATTATTCAACCTGCATAACAATAGAATAATAAGATTTAATAATTTTCAATAATAAATATTAGAGAAACATTAAATTAAATGTAATATTTGAAACATTAGACGACTGAACAAATCAAACAATGACTAATAATTTCGCGTTTTCAAGTAAGGAAAAATATTGAAAACAAGAATAAAATAACATAAAATAAATAGAATTTAAACATGATTGTAGGGCTGGAATGACATCAGGTGTGAAAATGATAGGCTCTTTAATTAATTAGAGATACTCAATAACAAGCACAAGGTTACAAAGGCATTTATTAATATATGTGTTTTAACGAGCCTTGGTCTTCACGTGGGGATGTATTCAAAAGTGTTCATGAAAGCCTTTTGGGTTTATACAACCCATACTCCATTTTCCGTATTTAATCTTGAAGCCAACGTATGCATGTAAGGTAAGAGGTGAGGTAGGTTGAGTACTAAAAAAGATGAGTGAAGTAATAGGATAGTTAGGTTAGTAAGTTATTTTATTTTATTTAGTTCATTTATGTGCATTTTATGTTTTTTATTAAGTTAAATTATATTTTTATGAATTTTTATTTATAGAATGATTAATTTATTTGTAGTTTTGTTTATTAATTATATTTTATTTGACTTGTTTTTTAATAATAAAAAATGGTATTATTTAATAATAAGGATTATTATAATGAAAATATAATTTATAGTTAGAGTATTTTTAATGAAAAATAATTTAAGATTATAATTCTATTATTTCATTTAATGCAATAATTTTATAAGTTATAATTATTATTATAATAATCACTTTAATGTAGGGAAAACAAGAAAATTTAAGGGAGTGATTTTCGATCATGAGAATATAATAGGAGACACAAAGCGAAACTGACAAAAAGGGTCAATATCTAATTGGGGTCAAATTGGTGACAAAACTGTTGTAGCAACGGATCTGCTTGCTGCAATAAGCCTTCTTGCCAAAAGAAAGAGACTACTCCTCATGAACCATGACTCTAACTAACTTTGAGCAATGATATACAATGAAGTACAATACATACAATGCTTCATGGAGCAAATACATGGTTGTGACAAGTACATAGGACTAACATATGAATCCTCTACGAACTCTCATATCACCAACCAAGACTTCTATGGACCCAAGTTTACATCATGCACCGAATATAGTGGGGATATACAAAGATATACAAAATAATACATGACTTGGACTCCCATTGACCCATATATAGCTAATGATAAGACATGCTAGATACCATGGGTCTCTCCGTGAGCAATATGCTAACAAAATGGGACAATAAAGGTACATGGCTTTTAGAATTGCACACAAAGGTACTCTCCTCTATGCATGCCCAAAATATGAAATAACATTAGTACATGGCATCAGTGAGCATCAATATATGCTCAATATATAAACAACAATAATATAATCCATGGCATATTATAATGTATAGCTCACTCAACACCTTGGTCATCAACATCCCAACAATGAAGATCCTGCAATAAGATCATGAAAAACATTACCAACCACCACCATGCTCCACAAATGCATCAACAACAAGAACAAATGATAGCATCCATTAGGGGAATTTTGAGGTCTAAAATTGGCCTTTTAAGAAAAATGTACAACCAAAATAAAATTTATAAGAACCAATAGGATTGAAGATGATGATGCCAACCATGGGGGATGGTTCACCATTTTTGGAGTAAAAAAGTAGAAAGATTAAAAATTTAGAAAATAATAAAACTACATTTTTCAACTTGTATTTTCAACTTATCTCTCTAAGGTTTTATTCAAATTTCGAGTGGAAGTACTCATTTGATGTACAATTTAATTCATCATCCGAGTAACCATGTTGCATACTTTCGATAGACCCTACTACACAAAAAATGAGAAAGACATGAAAAATTTGATTACTTTTGAATATGTTCCCACGTGAAGACCAAGTCTCGTTAAAACACATATATTAATAAATGCCTTTGTAACCTTGTGCTTGTTATTGAGTATCTCTAATTAATTAAAGAGCCTATCATTTTCACACCTGACGTCATTCTAGCCCTACAATCATGTTTAAATTCTATTTATTTTTTGTTATTTTATTCTTGTTTTCAATACTTTTCCTCACTCGAAAATGCAAAATTATTAGCCATTGTTTGACTTGTTCAATCATCTAATGTTTCACACATTACATTTAATTTAATGTTTCTCTAATATTTATTATTGAAAATTATTAAATTAAATTATTCTAATTGTTATGCAGGTTGAATAATGCTAATACTTGATGTTATGTTATTTAAACCTTTGTGAATTATGATATGTATTAAGTTACCTCATTTGTCATTAATGAAGTTTTATTTTAATATTTTTTCTTGAATTATGCACCTATCATATATTTTCCAAAAAAACATTATTTTATTTAAAACACTCTTTATTCAATAATCTGACCAATTTATTTGTTATTTAATTCACACTATTTTACAGTGACTATTTAATTTTGATTATCACCATGGATTACCCGTTGTGGTGAAAGGAAGGCTAGCCCTTGTCACCTAGATCAAGAGGATCTAGGATCCTTAGTGATGCGATCTCAGGTTGTCCTCAATTAATGAGACAATTTGAGCAACCATAAGTAGTAGAGAGAGTGTGGATGCAACTTCATTACATGCTTAGGGGTAGCATGTTTAGTTTTTAAAGATTGCATGGTATTGGCTAAAGGTGTTGGCAACAAAGTTCCTTGTTTCACATGATTATCTTGTAGGATACACTTCTTTGGGTTGCATCAGTATGTTGTTGACTATGACAGAGGAGCACTTCTCTCATCCGACACATATTGGCATTGTCTTCAGTGTTGGTATTGACCATTTTCCATTGATGTTAAAGGGAGAGAATCAAAGATCTGCTTTAGAGTTGCAACTTTAGTTTTGGAGAGTGTATGTAGATCAACCTCAGATGTTGGATTCAAGTTGACATCAATGCCAAAGGAGGATCTTGTTAGAATTTATGTCAACAGGGTTGGTGTTGTTATACGCCTTATGATGTAGTAGTCCTCTTGATATGTGATGAGTGTTTGGCTTGATGGTCTTGTTGGTTGGCATTGATGTCAAGTTACATGGATTTAGAGGATGAGTAGAGATGGTTGCAAGGCATGGTATGATGGCTTGTCATAGGTTGATGATGTTGCTACATATGTTGGAGATGTTGCTGCTCCATGTGGTTGGATTGTTGCTACAAGTGTTGCATATGCTTCTACATGTGTTGAAAGCATTGGAGTTGTTGTTACATGTGTTGAGATGTTATTGAATGTGTTAGAGGTTCCTCTATAGGTGTTGGAGGCAGTTGGATGACTTGATATTGTTTGTACATGTGTTGGAGATGCTTCTATAGGTTTTGGAGGTTATTTGGATTGGTTTATGTTAGATGTTTTGGAGCTAAGTTGTTTTCATTTATATTTGAGAATTTTCTCTAGGTTCCTTGTACATATTGCATATTTCATGAGTAGATTATTACCATGGCACAAGTATTATTGGTATTGGAAATACCATAGTTATGGTATGTGTGTGGAGTGGGTTGACATGTGATATTACCTTGGTGCAAATAGTCTTGGTATTGACATAACCATGGTATTTCCCCATGGTAATGTTTTGGATATTACCATGGTATAGGAGTCTGTGGAGTCTGTGGAAAAGCAAGCATATGCCTTTGTAAAAGCCATAAAGGATTTCAGAGTCTATATCTTATACTCTCACATAGTTGCATATGTGCCCAATGCAGTGGTCAAAGACATTTTAACTCAAGAAGGAATTGATGGTAAGAGGGGAAAATGGATTGCCAACATTCTAGAATATGACATAGAAATCAAACCAAAAAAACTTATAAAAGGACAAGGGCTAGCTAAAATAATGAGTGAAACTAATTTCCAAGCCCTTGACATCAATGAACTAGATAACGAACATGAGATGGCGACTCCACAGATCAATCAAGCCTTTTTACAATCACCTTGGTATGCTGACATATGTTTTGTATTATTAAACCTGCAAGCTCCTCCAGG
>APFE031211388.1:0-26931 GCA_000404065.3 Pinus taeda | reverse complement strand
CCTTCTACATATAAAATTGCTTCTCCTCTGCACACCCTGCCGCATACCCCTCACACATCAGCTGCAACTACTCCCCCAGCATCCCCCAGACCGAATCCACCAAGAGGGATGGATGCCCGTTTTGCACCTCTTGTGCTGCCTCAAGTTTTAGATGATATGTTGACAGATTATCAAAGAAAAATTCATTTGTTTGATGGCACTCCTCACAGCATTACTGCTCAACATCATGTGGAAGAAATGGCAAATTTTTGTGACCTTCATGAGATCAATGCAGAAAATGTGACAATGAGGTTGTTTGCACAGACATTTAGTGGTGAATTTAGGAAATGGTTCAGAGCTTTGCCCGCTGCTAGTATTGCTACATTGGACGATCTACAAAGACAATTCTTAGATCGTTGGGAAATCAAGAAAAATTCTCCTCAAATCCTTCATGAATATGAGCATATCAAGCGAAATGTCGGGGCTATCCATGATGAAATTTCTAGATGGTTTTGATGCTGACATGGCTTATCAACTAAGAGAGAGAGAGCCTTCCACAATGGAAGATATGCAGAAGATCGCGGTCAGTGTTGAAGCAAATCTGCTAGCCAAGAGGGCTAGAGCAAGAGAAAAAAAGAAGGTCACAATAAAAGAAGAGTTGTCTTCGACAGATCAATTACTTCGGAAGGTGGAGCAAATGTTTGAAAGGGTTAAACTTAATACACCTAAGCCACAAGTTAGAAATCCAAACTTCTGTGGCCAGCAGTAGCCACAATATAGAATCAAACGAAGAGAATAGCGAGCTCAAGATCAGAGAGCTCAGCAATGAGTACAGCCACCTCTGCAGCAAAATTTTTCGCATGGATTGGAATCTGATGAGGAAGAGAATGTGATAGGGGAAGAAAAGGAAATCACTTCTTTACTCCAGATGATTTGCCTATTTATATTACTAAAGAGGAGGAGTATGCGGAAAGTTAAGCTATACACAAAGATGTTGATTTCATTCTAGTAAATGACACAGTTTTGGAAGAAGAATCAAATGAGTACTAAAGAGGTTATATGAATGCTTTGTCTACCCATCAGCGCCAATATTCTCTTAGAAATAGAGATTTGCATGTTAAACCAATTCAGAAGAGGAAGGAAGTTTCAGCATGAAAGAGTGATTCACCTGTTGTATAAAAGAAAGGAAAAGAGGCAGATGATCCCAATATCAGCAAATCACCATTAGCATAAAAATGAAATTAGCCAATTGGATCGAAGGAAAAGGAAAAGAAAGATGTCCCAGTCAAAGAGGTAGAAAGGATTTCAGCTTTTAGTTTAGAAAATGAAATTTCTAAACTGAAGGTATCCATTCCCTTGATTTAAATAATGAGGAACAAGAGTTATAGAGGGCAAGTTTCTAAAATTTTGAATTTTGATCCAATGTCTAATATGGTGAATGTCGAAGATGATCAACCTGAATTGATTTTTGGGCCAGCATTGAGTGGTGAGTCTCCAGATAGTGATGTGCCACCTTTTTATATTAGTTTAAGGGTGCATAATTTTGTGTTGCATAATGCTATGTTTGATTCTGGAGCTTCCCACAATCTTATGCCGAAGGGTATCATGGGGAAGTTGGGTCTGGACATCACTAGGAGATACCATGATCTTTATTCATTTGATTCTAGCAGAGTGAGATGTATCGAGCTCATCAAGGACTTGGTTGTAAGTCTTGATCAAATCCCAAAAAAGAATGTTTTGATGGATATTGTTGTGGCCGACATTCCTCCCAGATTTGGTATGCTTCATTCTAGGTCTTAGGGAATGAAATTGAAGGGGACATTACAACTGGATTTCTCCTATGGAATGATTCCTATGTTTGGCCAAATGAGAAAATTGTACTGGGAACAAAAAATGAAATACATGATTACAAGCAAGGAGAAATCGATTAATCATCTAATTAATTATGTACATACAGAACTAGAGTCTTTTGTTTTGTATTCAAATAGTTTCAATGATATAGATAGTTAGTTAGTTGAAGTAGCAAGTATTCCAGAAATAACAGAGAATTTCAGAGAATTTTTAAAGAAGAAGGACAAGAACAACAAAAAACCATTGAGAAGTCAGCTAAATATAATGGACAACAAGCAGGAAAAAGAGAGCCCGTAGAATTTCAGCACTTAGAAGAAGATGAAGAGGGTCTGTGGACCATGGATTTCGATCGTGCGGTGGGAAATGATGGTGCTGGAATTGGTATTTGGGTATGTAGTACTTTCTCCACTTCGAACAAAGTGCTTAGTAATGTGCGGGTATGTCCTTACAAGTTAGCTTTTGATTGTTTGAATAATGAGGCTGAATACGAAGCTTTGATTGCTGGCCTAAAATTTTTAAGAAAGCTAAATGCCAAGAAGATTGCAGTATATGGCGATTCTGAATTGGTGATTAAGAAAGTTAAAGGCGAATATCAATCTAAGCACCCTCGGATGCGGGCTTACCGAAACGCAGTCCTAGAAATATTGAAATTGTTTTCAGATTATACCTTGACGTGTGTGCCTCATATTCAAAATGGCATTGCTGATGCACTTGCTAAGGCAACAAGTAGTTTGAAGATTCCAATGAACTTCAGTAATAAATTTGAAATCCATATCAAGCATCATCCGACTGCCTTGGAAAATCAAAGATATTGGCAAGTTTTCCAACATGATGAGGAGATTGACGATTTTCTACAAAACAAAGGTAAGTTCAAAGATAATTCAATCGATGTAGAACATGATGATGGTAAAGATGATGTGCAGATCAATCAAATGGAAGTGTTGCAACTAAAGGATAACACTATTCCTAAAGGCTTGATACCTTTAGAAGAAATCTTTGATCAAGATGGCGTAGCCCGCAAACCAACATTGCAGCCAACAAAGAAGGGTGTTGAAGAGGTCAATATCAGAATAGCTCCAAATCCAAAAATGGTAAAATTGTCCAAACCATTGCCACAAAAGGTAAAAGCCAAATATTTTAGTTTGTTGTCATCTTTTGCTGATGTGTTTTCTTGGGATTATTCTGACTTGAAGGCATATGATACCAATATAATTCGGCACACTATTCCCATTAAGCCTCATCACAAACCTTTCAGATAGAAGTTGAGAAGGCTAAATCCAAAACTGTTGCCATCAATTGAAAAGGAAATAAAGAGGTTGTATAAATCAGGAATCATTGTTCCCATTAGATTTTCTGACTATATCTCTAATTTGGTGCTCGTACGAAATAAGACATGTGAGATTCACTTGTGCATTGATTTTAGGAATCTCAATCAAGTTTCATTGAAAGACAATTATCCATTGCCCAAAATGGATCATATACTTCAGCGAGTAGTTGGAGCATCTTGTATGTCACTACTGGATGGTTATTCTAGATATAACGAAATTTTGGTCCATGAAGATGACCTGGATAAACCGGTGTTCACCACTCTGTGGGGAACTTTTCATTATGCTAAAATTCCTTTCGGTTTGAAGAACGCGGGTGCCACATTTCAGTGGGAAATGGACTTGGATTTTGCAAATGAGAAGGATGTGTTTTTAGTTGTGTACCTTGATGATCTAATGGTATTTTCCAAATCAGATGAAGAACACATGTATCATTTGAATATTGTCTTTGAAAAGTGCAGAAAATATGGTGTGTCGTTGAATCCGAAGAAAAGCTTGTTTGCAATGGATGAGGGCAAAAAACTTGATCACATTATCTCAAAATATGGCACTCGTATTGATCCATCACATGTAGAAGCGATTCAGCAAATTGACCTTCCCCAGAACAAGAAGGAAATTCAATCTTTTAATGGTAAGATGATTTTTTTACGCCACTTTGTGCCTAACCTTGTTGAACACCTAAGAGAGATTACAAACATGCTTAAGAAGGACAACCAAATGAAGTGGACGAAAGAGGCTGTAAAATCTTTCACTTCAGTGAAATTGGCTCTTTTTTCAGCTCCAATTCTAATTAGCTTAGACTACACTCAAGATTTTATATTGTTTTCTTTTGCTTTAGAGCATACAATGGAAACTGTATTAATGCAGAAAAAAGATGAGCACGAAAGACCAATTGCTTTCTTCAGCCGAACTATAAGAGATGTAGCCTTGAAGTACAATATCATTGAAAAGCAAGCCCTTGCACTTGTGAAAGCATTGAAAGATTTTCGGGTATATATTATGCATTCTCATACTTTTGCTTATGTTCCTAACATTGTTGTTAAAGATGTTTTAGTGCAGATAGATCCGGAAGGGAAGAGAGGCAAGTGGATTGTAGCCTTGTTGGAATACGATGTGGAGATAAATCCCACCAAGCTTGTTAAAGGACAGGGATTGGCAAAGTTAATGGTTGAATCAAATTTGCACGCCTTAGACATAAATCTGATCATTGCTATGCCTGATGAGAATGAGGAAGATTAGTTAATTCAGGTATCTGAAATGTTTGTTCTTTCCCCGTGGTATTCAGATATCATATATGTTCTATAGAATTTGTCACCACCACCCGACATGACTAGAAATAAAAATAGAAATCTCAAATTAAAGGTTGCTAAGTTTTGCATTCTAAATTCAGCACTTTATTTGGAAGATCCTGGTGGCGTTCTGTTGAATTTTTTGGTGGAAGAAGAAGCAAGGCAAGTCATGGAGGATTTCCACAAAGGAGATTGTGGTGGTCATCGTTTTTGGAAAACAATGACGAATAAATTTTTTAGAGTGGGGTACTATTGGCCGACATTGTTTGATGATGTATATAAGGTTGTCAAGAGCTGCCATAAATGTCAAATTTTTGAAGGAAGGTAGAAATTACAGCCCTTGTCGCTTTAGGCCACTGAGGTGAGTGCCCCTTTTCAGTAGTGGGGGTTGGATTTCATTGGTGAAATTCATCCTGCTTCTTCTGGTTAGCATCGGTGGATTCTCACGGCAACAGATTATTTCACGAAATGGATCGAAGGAATTCCCACCAGACAAGCTACAGATGCAACAATTATTTCATTCCTTGAGAATAACATCTTGTCTCGTCTTGGTTGCTCAAATAAGTTAATCACTAATAATGCAACAGCTTTCAAATCAAAGAAGATGATTGAGTTTTGTAACAAGTATAAAATCATTTTGGGTCACTCAACTGCCTATCATCCACAAGGCAATGGATTGGCGGAGTCTTCTAACAAATCTTTAGTCAACATCATTAAGAAGCTGCTAGAAATAAACAAGAAGAGTTGGCATAACAAGTTGGTCAATGAAATTTGGGTAGATCGGGTCAGCCAAAAGAAATCCATTGGTATGTCTCCCTTTGATCTTGTTTATGGAGTTGATAAAATGTTTCCTACCTCTCTAGCATCTCCGGTAGTCAAACTTCTTCAGGAGGCCAGTAGTGAAGAAGATCATATGCAGAGAACACTAAATCAAATGGTCCATTTGCAGTAGACAAGAGAATTTTTTTTTCAAAACACATCAAAGTTTCAGGAAAGGATTAAGAAAATCTATGACTGAAAAGAAAAGGAAGACAAATTCCAATTGGAGGAAGTGGTGTTGAAATGGGATGCAAAGAATGAGGAAAAGGGTAAGCACGGTAAGTTTGAAAATCTCTGGAAAGGTCCCTTAAAAATTGTTGCATATTATGGTCAGAATTATTTTCTTCTAAAGGAGATGAATGGGGAAGAATGTCCCGGAGGGCCGGTCAATGGTCGACTGCTCAAGCGGTATCATTTATGAGAAATTTTCTACTGCTTACATTGTCATTGTATATACCATTTTAATTTCAGCTTCATTGCAAGAGTGTGTTGTAATATTTTCGTGGCACCTCCAAGGAGCTACCATCCCCATTGGAGCCAATGTTAGAGTCAGTCTATTCAACCCTCCGTCAGAGATCAAAAACCTCTTTTGTTACATTTCATTTAAAGTGTCGTATTCTGCTCGATCACCTACATTCCATTTAGGAGCATCGATCCTCTAACGGAAGGGTCTTGTCCCCATACTTCGCTCATTTCATTTACCTACTGGTTGATGTATGTTCATTCAAAAAAAAAGCATGTACAGTTTTCTTTTCATCAAAGTTGCAAAAGTTGTCTTTAGGGTTTTAGTGTCAAGTAGGTCTAGGGTTTCATTAGGGTTTTGCCAATAAATGCTTCAGATTGTCTGATAATCACCAGTAGACCATGAGGATGTTCCTAATAAGTTTTCATTCCATAATATTCATCATCAATAATGCCGAGAATGATTCTTCTTCAAAAGTCTATTTTGAAGAAGAAATTGTTAAAATTATTTTTTTGTAATAAATATATAATTTTAAAGGTTTTTCAAATTCTATAATTCTTCAGTGCAGCCCTGGTCATCCTTTGCCGAAATCCAAATGCCATCATCCCTGCAAAACATTGTCGAAAGTTTCATCATTTTAGCCAAAAAATCAAAGAGGGAACAAAAGGAATAGAGTTGTATTAAAATGTCAAAGTGCCAAGCTTCTACAACTTTATAAAGTGGGTTATTGAAAATAAAAAATCAAAGACATTAGGCCATATAAGAAATTTTGGGTGTTTGAAACATTCATTTGTATTCGAAAGAAGCCAAGTTAGTTTGTGGAAGAGCGAATTTTGTGTTTGAAGGCCAAGACTATGTGTTGGAAGTGTGTGCAGTGCATTGGAGGAGGTCGCGGTGCACATAGGCCGCGCGGTGCATTGCGCAAAGTTCCACCATGTAAAATCACATTGTCGCGGTGCATCGAAGAGGCGCGGCGCATTGAGTTTGTGCGTGGCAAACACAACCGACATGCCAAATTCATATCCCTGCTGTCATCAAAAATCAAACAACGCCATTTATTTTGCTCCAACTATTGATTTTCACACAAGGAGACAACAAGAAGTTAAGTTAGATTGTGGAGGATCGAAAACAAGGTTTTAGAAGCCGACTCTGCATTGTATCTGCTGCGTGGTGCATTGCGTGGAGGTCGCAATGCACATAGCAGTCGTGGTGCCTATAGTCACCATTTTCAGTGTTATTTTCAATGTGTGTGGCGCACATAGGGGTCGCGACGCACTGGATTTTGCGCGTGGCGCATAGAGTTGCACCTGGAATTTCATCACCACTTCCAAACTTTTCAAATCGACTCACTCTTCTATGATCCAAGTAAGTGTGTGAGCCTTTGCCATTGCTATTAAATGGTGTTTGCTATGATTTGAAGAGAAGAATATAAGGTTTTAATGCAAAAAACATAAACCCTATCCTTTGCTCGTAAGGGTTTCAAATGGTGTTTTAAAAAATCATTTTCATGCTGAATACTCATTGTCACATAATTATACAGTCCCTCTCCTTTTCCCTTACATTCTAAAAGCTTTCATATCACTTGTCTTCCATTTTGTTTCCCTATCACTAACACTACTGTTTCTTATCATTACCCCTTTCCCCATATCATTTTTAAAATTCCTAAACCCCACATTCCTAACACTTAGTCAAGTGAATGTTATTGTATTTCAGATTCACTTGGTAGTCCACTTTATCCATTGTCCCTTTTATTTTCCCATTATTTCCTCATAGTCACTCATTTCCCTTTGGTACCTTTGGGATTGAAAAGAAAACACTCATTCATCATTTTCAAACCAAAATCAAACACCTACTTGTTATACACATTGCAACACCATTGCAGAGACAGATTCATCCTATGAGCAAGAATATGAGCATGACAATGACTCAACCACTAAGCCTAATGTGTTGAGAAGGCCTCATAAGGGTGGCAGACATGTTAGAGAAGAGGCCACTTCCTTGACTCAATTGCAGGCCTACCCGCTTGCAATGACATGCTTTCAGCAACAGTCATGCTTTCAGTATTGTGAGATGATTGCTAAGATTCAGCATCATCCGGAGTTAGTGCGGTTGTTCGTTTTACATATGCATGATGGTCATGTTTCTCTTGCTGGAGTAAACTTTACCTTGACACCAGAAACCATCTCTCAAGCCACCGGGATACCGAATATAGGTGAAGAGTGGAACAAGAAACAACATCTGGATAGAGCATATTATGAACCTTAAATCAGACCTAGTTATTTGAGGCAGCTCAGCAGAGTATTCCCATTCTAGTTTCTGAAGGAATCTTATGCTCCGTTGATGAGACTCGTTATCAGCTACTTCAGTTGGGAAGGCCGCTTCTCATGCCTCTATGCATACCATATCAGGTTATTGATGCATTTCATGAGTGTGAGGTTGATGAACATTCCATATTTCATGTGCTGAAACATCGAGAGGATGACTACTCTTGTTTAGAAGAAGACTCCTCAACAGTAGTACAACACCATTTACCACTATCTGCTCATCAAGATCATTGTTGTACATCAGCTTGGCCTACATGGTATCACATGGGAAGACTTCATTTCCCGTGAGTTCTTCACAGTTTCAACAGCTCGTCACGAGGTTGTGCATGATGTGGGTGAACCTTCACATCAGCATGGAGGACGAGAGGCAAAGACTATTGGTGTGCCGACATATGTCACCTATCAGAGAGGCACGAGCGGATTGTTTGCAGCAGCCCGATGAGTACTATCTCCACCTGGGGTGGAAGGGGTCTCATTGTCGCCATCAGCAGCATAGGTACAGGTACAGGACATAGGCAAGAGGTCAATGCAGGATGAGGGCACTTTAGGTGAGTGAGACTTTATTCTTTTCTAAGATGATGATACAGACATGGGCCCGCAAAGTGTACATCTTAGAGAGATCATCCAGGAGCAACAGACAGAGATCAAAGCCTTATCCCTCAACTTGGAGAGGGATAAGTGGACTATGAAATACTTGGAGTAGAGGAACAAACAACTTGAAGATCAGGAAGCAATAATGGAGTTGAAAAACATCCGGGAGAATCATCAAGCTGCCCAAAGGAGGAGGATTGAATTCACTTCATTGGAGCAAGAGATTAATGATGATCGGGAGTCTTGGCTTGACAGAATCAACATCCACTTGGAGAGACCACTGGAAAAGGCCGACAGGGACAAAGCATTATTGAGATACATGGTTTTCCATTACAGGGTGTGAAATATGAGTTCCAAGGCACGAATAAGGAATCTAAAGACAAAACTAAAAAAGGCAACAAAGAAGAAAAAGAGGCAAAAAGAGCATGATCATCTTCAAATATTGGCTGAAGCCTCCTTAGCCTAGTAGGACACTTGATAGAGAATGCCTAGCCCAAATTTCAAGAAATTTGGAGAAAATTTTGTCAATTTTGAAAATTGTGGTCTAAAAGAGGTTTTTCCGCCCAACGCATAGTGCCACTTGGCACGCGCTTATAATTGGGAGGTCTCCAGGAGGAAAAATTTAAATTTTTGGGTTTTTCATCAAAATTTATGCATTCTCATTGACTACGTAAGGATTTCATCAAGTTCTGGGTTTCCTAAAGGGTCAAAAACACCCTAAAAATGACCTTTCTACCACTTTTTAGACCCACAGGAAGGAGTCTTGGGAGATTGAAGTTTTGGAACGGAAAATGACATCCAAATCCAGAAATTCCACTTGGTTGGAAAGTAGAAAACCAGGAATTTCCAACATGCTATCATGAGCTCAATTGGGACTCCAGGAAATGCCTCAAAATCAGCTCCAAATTTGTGCTACGCATATAGGTTTCACGTGCGGCGCATAGAGGGATTTTGGCTTATTTTTCGCTATACAGCTCAGAAATTTGCCTAGTTTTGACTAGTTTTGCTTTTTGATGTAATTATTGATCTACCATGATGTAATTGGAGGACCATGATGTAATATTGGCACATTTTTACTTTTTCTAAAGGATTCATTCACTAAAAAGTGAAAATTTAAGGAATGAATCAATTTCCTACCTTATGGAGGCAAGTTGTTTGATCGCCTAGATTTCAATGCTTTGTTTAGAATTGTTTGAAATAGCTCCTAGAATAATGAGATCAAGCCCTAGAGGTATGGGAATTGGTTAGGATGGTCTAGATCATGTATTTTCTGAGTCATTGTCAGGGTTTGACACTTGGGATTGCTTGGCACATCATTGTACATTTTATCTCTGCATTTTTGGCAAAGGAAAGACCGGGGTATTGCAGCGCTTTTTGGGATCCACGTGGCTCTGTGTTTTGATTCTTTTTTTCTCTATGTAATTTTAAGTTCATTGATGTTTATGTGTATCTTTTTCCCTTCTCTTTTCTTTTGAAGTTAAACAAATGAGTGATTAAGGTAGAATTCACTGGACTGTTGTGCTCTGCCTTGAAATTTCGTTAATTTTCAATGTTTTCATCTGTTTGAGGAGGACTCTTGAGACTCTCTTCCCCTCCTTGGGTCCTCACCAGTATGATCAATCCATTCATTCAATCTTATGCATCAAAACGATTGCCTTCCTTGTACCAATTAGAATTCTACAAAAAGTAGGCCTTATCCCTGGACCCAAATTTGCCTTTCCAATTTTCCAACACAAAACCCCCAAAAACTCAAATTAAATCCTTGCACTTCATACCTAGCCTAAGATTAGCAGCTATTCCAGTCATCTCAAGCCCCATAGATTATCCTTTGCTGAGATTGACCCCGAGAGAGCCCTCTCCTGTCCTTGTAGGGCTAGCTAAGAGGCTTAGCGTGGTTTGATGTGTACCTAGAAGCTTACCTTTTCAGCCTAAGGTAAATCTAGGCTCTAACAAACCCCACCCTTGATAACCATAATTATCTATGTGTGTTGACTAGCACTAAGAAAAAGGTGAACATCGCTAGGATACAAAGTAATGCTTATGATATTCGAAGTGAAATCGGGCAATGGGCTACTCCCAAGATTCCATCGGATGATAGAACCTATCAGATTTGTGATATTAAGAACGTGGAAGATGAAAAACACTTCCTTCTAGACTTCCTGTCTCTAACTCACATCCACTCTAAATTAATTAACATATGCCACGTTTCCAATATTCTTGAATTATTAAGGCAACCCAACTATAGCGATCTTGGAGCCCTTCTTTCCCTTGTTTTTGATCATAGATATTTTGAATGTTATGAAACAAAATCACAAAATATAAGAAGAGATAGATCAACGACTTTAAAATAAGCCTCTTAAGGGGAAATCTCCTTTACATTACAGAAATGAACAATTCTCGGATGATTCAAAAGAGAATACCTCCTTTGTATATATAGGAGTCTAAGGGGTCACAATATAATTAGAGGTGACATAACAATAATATTGTAAAGGCACAAAAATAACAATAGCGGGATTCTATGTGGCAGAACAATAACAATATGAGGACTACATGGACACAACAATACAATAAGGGGGTTGCACTAATAACAATAAGGGGCTACAATAGTAGTATAGGGATCTAACATGCCCTTCTTCTCTGAAAAATTCTCATCATCAATGCTTGAGTAGTTCTGGATGCTTTTCTATAAAATTATCATACTTCCATTTGGAATATTCAGTGGTTAAGTTCTTCCACTTGATGAGATACTCAGAAATTGATTGATTGCTTAGTTCTCGGGTTCTCATTTGCATGATTTCCTCAGGTTCCATTATGATTTTTCCTTCCTCATCAAGTTCCAACAATATTTTTTGATGTGGAAGCTTCTTTCCTATAAACTTCTTTAAGCATGAAACATGGAAAACTGGGTTCACTCGGGAAGATGTAGGAAGCTCCAATTTATATGCCATAGTACCAATATTTTTCAACACCTTGCAAGGACCATAATACTTTGGTGATGATTTCTTATCCTTCTTATATTTCTTTAGGCACATATGTTTGTATGGTTGTAGCCATAAAAATACCTAGTTGCATAGATCAAAACTTGTTTCTTTGCGATGTTAATTTGCCTATTGTTTCATTCGATTCTACATCAAAGTGAGGTTATCCTTTAAGAATTAGAGAACTTGTTATTGATGGTCGATGTGATATTCCGCTACTTTGACCTTATAATGATTGTCCAAGACTTTTTGGAGATCTATAGAAATAGATGATTTCGTTGTTTGAACCTCTAGTGAACATAATTGTGCAATTACGCCTTGTTTTTATTTCTTTAGAAGATTTGTCATTTCGTTATAGCTGAATATATTTTCTGGCTTCCCTCTAATACCCCTTAATTCAAATTCCTTTCCTTCCCTAAGAAAAGTCAAGAAAAGTTTTTGAAAATTAAAAAACTATCGTATACAAATACTATAACCATTGGACTCCTAGTACAACATCAGCACCACCCATTGGAATGGAAAGTATTGGACTATTCAATACATATTCTCCAATCAATAACTTGATATTATGGCACTTTCGAGATAAATTTATGATTCATCCATTTGCAACCATCACTTGACACTCTAGTACTCAATATAGGAAGCAATTCAATTCCTTGGCTATCCTACAATGAATAAAATTATGGGTACAACCAAAATGAATCAACATTATTACCTTTTTCTTCTAGATGTGCCCTTCTATCTTGAGAGTTTAAGGAGTGGTAATTCCCATCAATGCATTACAGTATATGGTCAACTTCATTTCTTCCTTCTTTGGTGTTCGTTCTTGATGCACATCCTCTTCTTTTGAGATTTCTTGTTTCTTTTCTTCCGCCTCTTAATAACCTATGTAAAATGTTTTCTTCTAAGCACACTTATGACCTTTAGTCTATTTTCTATCACAACTGTAAGAAAATCGTTTTTCTCTTTTTTCCTCCAACTGTTCTGCTGTAAATCTAGTGGGTTGTGGAAGGCTAGGAGAAACAACACTTCTATCTTTAAAGTTGTGAGTGGTAGACTTCTTTGTTGCCATAATTTTTCTTTCAACTTTTTTGGCCACCCTAAATGCCTTCTCCAATGAATTAGGTTCCCAAAGGTGAACCTCATGGTGGATGTTATATTTTGAAATCCCTATGAAGACTTCAATCATATGCTTCTCTATAATATCAATTACCCTTATATTCAATTTTTGGAAGTCCTCAATGTGCTCTTCCATTCAACCTTTTGTTTGATATTTATTAATTGGCTAAAGAAGGTGTTACACTTTATATCCTCATAATGTGCTATCATTTCCTCCATCAAAATTGACTAAGTAACAAGTGGTTTATGAGAACAAATCCCTCTATACCATACAAATTGATTCAGTTCTAAATATAAAGATGTAATATGTAACTTTTGTAACAGTTGCACATTATGTAGACCAAGATATTGCTCCATATGTAGTATCCATGTTACGGGATCCTTGTCATCAAACTTCCTCATATCGATATTTGGAATATGCTGGGTCTTCAATTCAACATTAAGTTCTATGAAATCATGATTAACATTTCTGGTGTTCCCATCATGAGTTTCCTCTACTACCTTTTCGCCATTAGGAAGCCTTACTTGTAGTGAGTTTGTCCTAACTTCCTTCAAACCTTCCATGTCTTTCTTCAAATATTCCATATTTCCATTCAATGTTTCTTCTATATCATTGATCTTATTGATCATAGCTTCGATCAGATTCTTCAAATCATCCCTCCAATCTTGCTTACTAGGTATTTCTATTTTCTTGATTGGAGTCATTCCTTTTTCTTGGTTTTAGGAGCTCAATATTGAATCTGCTATATCTCGATAATTTCAGACTCCCAAGGTGTGAAATGTTTTCTTGCGGTAGCCTTATGAGTCGTCTTTCCAACCCAAAAAGTATGATTGACATTGGATTCTTCGAGAAAGAGTTATGTCCAATCTTCCACAATGGCCTGATTATAGAATCGTTACATAGAGAGAATTTGTGCCAAGTTCCACATGTCACTGTTTCAACCTTTGACCTTGAAAAATCTAGCCAAAAAATTGTAGCCTCTCCTCTTTCTTTCACATTTTATGAAATTTGAATCTAATGATAAGAGAGAAAGTTATGATGATTTTCCCAAGGTCACCACTTTGAGATGGAATTGAGAAGCCTGAAAAAGCCCTAACTTCCTTAGTTCATATCTTCGAAAATATAATGAGACAAGATATAAAATTAGGACACAAGGTTCATCGCGATGTCAACTCAAGTGGGTTTTAATTTCAGCTTGTGAAGCTTCTCATAAAAAAAGTTATAATGAAAATTTCACGATGACCACTTTGAAGCAATGAAACCCTAGCATCAAAAGCTTTGATACCAAATATTAAGCAAAAATCTCACAAATAGAAGAAGAGATAGATTAACAACTTCAAAATATGCCCCCTTGGGAAACCTCGTTTACATTACACAAATGAACAATTCTTGCATGACACAAATGACAATACCTCCTTTCTATATATAGGAGTCTAAGGGGTCACAATATAATGAGTGTGGATATAACAATAATATTGTAAGGGAACAACAATAACAATAGTGAGCTTCTATGGGGCACAATAATAAAAATACGGGGCTACATGGGCAGAACAATACAATAAGGGGGTTGAACTAATAACAATAAGGTGTTACACTAGTATTATAGGGACCTAACATTTAAGATGATTTTTTTTAAGGTCCCATAGAGAGCATTGGTCTTAGTGGACATTACTCATCATCATCATCAATATTATAAATATTTAAATAACTTGAATTTTGTATTTTGTAAACAAAAATTGGTCAAATTTCTTATAATTAAATTTAATAACACCAACGTCACCAATAAAATTTTTAAACTACATTAAAAGTTTAGTATTGCTGAGGCTACATCATTGTCATGTCATAGAATAACACATGAATAAGGCAGGGAGTTGA
The DNA here is from genome assembly GCA_000404065.3 of Pinus taeda. Classification (NCBI taxonomy): domain Eukaryota; kingdom Viridiplantae; phylum Streptophyta; class Pinopsida; order Pinales; family Pinaceae; genus Pinus; species Pinus taeda. Next base: position 12,317 of record APFE031211388.1, on the reverse strand, counting down.
ACTAGTGACCTAACATCAAGAAGTGCCTTAACAATGCACTCATCACCCTTTGTAGAAGACCCCATCCATGGACTATTTAAATTAAATGTTAATTAATGACTAAAATTCCATTATATATGAATCTCTACACTATAGAAGATAGGATAAGGAATTTCTAAAATACAAGGATCACTATCAAACTTAATTTCCATGCTTCCTATTTCAACTTAATGTGGATGAGGATCTAATTAAGGGGGTAGATTAATTGTGAAGGCAATAAATTTTGATGAATTAAATTATAAATATAAAAAATAATTAATTAAATATAAAGTAATTTAGTTATATAAATTAAACAACATGAGTCAAGTTCCACTAGCACAACCCTTTGAGGATGGACCTCCTTAGCAACCCTACATAGGATCAAACCTCAAAGAAAGAATTGCAAGGATATGGTTGCTCAGGTGCTATTAGGAGGAGACATGCTAGAATCAAATGATCTTAGGGTTAATTCTATCCCCTCAACCTAGAAAAATACACAATTTAACAAAAAAAAAATAAGTAACACCAAAACAAAATTTTAATAACTTCACCCTTTAAATTGGAAGTCCAAATTTTTATTATTTATCCTAATATAACATTAAAATTTGTAATTTATTCTATAGCTAAATTATAATAAACACCTACGATATTCACTTAAATTCATAATTAATTACAAATATAAGCAATGTATATTATTATTGAAGTTGTGAATTATTTTTCTGATGTAGTAAAATATAAAAATGAAAATATAGTCTACATAAATGTAACTGCTGGTAATCAGCACATACTGATGTTGGATGAGACTTCGACAAATGTCCATTACGGTTGAAGTCAGTCACAACTCCCAAAGAAATTAATGTTGAAATATCTCAAATGAAAATTAAGTTTCGTTTAAGTTGGATTTTTCAATGGAAATATGAAAGTATATGAAATTTAAGCTTAACACTTACAAAACACAATTCATTCCCGTTGAAATTTGGAAGATTTCATTGTCAAAGTAAACGAAATTAATATTGAAGATTCCCTTCACTTGAAACAGGATTTCGTTTTTTCATTTACGTCGAGATTATACGTTTAAATAAAATGGTTTTCTCCACACTAACACCAATAGGCTCCTTTCTACTAACTATAGATTTTTTATGTTGTTCACTTCTAGTGAAGTTATTAAACCTTCCACCCTCTATTCCTTTCTTATATGGTCAAGTTCTCTACCTTCCTCTTTTTCCTTTCTTATTCAAGTTAGCCAAGACTTAGGCCTTATGCTTAGACTATTCATAAAAGTGTTTAGTATTTAGAACAACCTCCCCCTATTGGATTCATCTTATTCTATTTTTTCTCAATATCCTTGTTGTGAAGGGGTGAGATACCTCTAGATCTTGGTCTTTTGATCCTTAATGTACCTTACATACCTTAACAACTCCAAGAATTTGTTGGTGTAATCTTCAGGTGTCATCTACCAAAGTTTGTGTTCATATAACTCCTTCCCTTTAGTTTCATAATATTTTTCACACAAGTACTTCCCTTGAAAGTACTTTTCAAACACTCTCCATGCTAGCTCTCTCTCGTTGATTCATTTTATATTCTGGAAATCCTCCCACCATATATTATCCTTTCCTTTTAGACTAAAAAAACCAACCTGGCATTTTGTTCACATACACATGTAGCTTGAAGTAATTTTTAGTTTCCAAAATCCAAAAAAGCTAGCAACATCAACAATTATTAAGAATAGTGCTAAAGAAACTTAGAGAGCATAATTTGTATGTAAAATTTAGTAAATGTGAGTTTTATCAAAATTACATTCAGTTTCTGGGTCATGTAATATCTAATGAAGGAATTGCAATAGACCTCGAAAAGTTCAAATAAGTCCTTGATTGGTTAGTTACTAAGGACTTGGGAAATACTCAATCATTTATGGGAAACAAATGCTATTATCATAGGTTCATAAATGGTTTTTATAACTTGGCCTATCCAATAACATCCCTATAAAAGAAGGGAGTTAAATTTATATGTACTCAAGAGAGTTTTGGTTGATTGAACTATTTGCTGATTGTAGATCCCATAATTAAAACTTTTGATCCCAATAAAGACTAAGTATCGTGTACAAATGCTTATTTAGAGAGGTTAGGATTGTTAATGCAAGACAATTATGTTATTACCTATGAGTCTAGAAAATTGAAGGAGCATGAAAAGAACTATGTCCCTTATGACTTAGAGTTAGCTACATTAATTCATGCTTTCAAAAATGTGAAGGCATTATTTTTAGTTAAGAAATTCATGTTAATAACTAATAATATTAGTCTATTTTTTTTTTTAGTCAGCTAAATTTAAATGCAAGACATGAAAGGTGGATGTCATTCCTTAATGAATTTTATTTTGAGATAAAACATATAAAATGGAAGGAAAACAAAATATGGAATGCACTTTGTAGAGGTATGAATTATATTTGTAGAATTAATACTAGTAGTATCAAAATGGATATCATTAAACATGTTAATGCAACAACCTAAGAATATGTAGAATATAGAGAGATATAAGAAAAATTGTTGAATGAAAATTCTCCAAAAGGAGAACCATACTATCCTCCAAATTACTACGGTATGCTCACATTTAAATGTGGACTTTATATTTCAAATGTGTAGAGGCTCAAGCAAGTGATTCTAGATGAGAATCATAAGAGGTCATTTTCACTTACACAGGTTACCAAAATCTTATAACAACACTTAGAAAGGAATTTTATTGGCCAAAGGATGAAGGCATATGTAGCAAGGTACTTAACTAAATGTTTTGAGTGTCAAAAAGTTAAGGTAAAACAACAACACCCTAAGAGACTATTAAATTTCGTGCCTATCCTTGAATGAAGATGGGATGTTATTTCCTTAGATTTAATAATAGGGTTACCTAGAACCATAAGGAAACATGATTCTATCGTGGTTGGGGTTGATAAAATAAGTAAAGGAGCCCATTCTTGTCCAAGAATGTTAAAGATGGAAATTTATCTAAAGTATTCATGAAGGAAATATTCAAACTCTATGGAGTACTAAAAACAATCATTTCTCACAAAGATGCAAATTTCACATCAAATTTTTAGAGGGAAGTTTTTACAACGTCACACACTCAATTAAATTTTAGTATTTCCTAACATACTCAAAGAGATATTAAATTTTAGTATTTCCTAACATCCTCAAAGAGATGGACAGATTGAAGGAAATAATCAAATCCTTAGAGATATGTTTTGTATTTATGCAAGGTACCTACCCACTAAATGGCATGATTACTTACCTTTGGTAAAGTTTGCATATAATAAAAGTTATCAAGCATCTCTAAATATGATTTCTTTCAAACTAGTTTATGGATAGAGGTGATATATTTCGTTCAGCTAGAGTCATCAAGAGTAAAGATTGTTTTTAGAACCTAATTTCTTAAGAGATAGGGAGTGGATGGTTAAACTCGGAAAGCTAAATTTAAAAACAACCTATAACACCCTCGTCCCACATATTTCTATGATTTAATTCGAACTCCTAAGACATCTTAAGCAACTCGAACCTATGAAATGACACCATACCCAAATTTCGCATCAACAACTGAGGAACCATCCCAACCTCTCAAGTAGCTAGACCTTATATTCGAAAGAGTTTTTTTTACCATTAAACCCCTTGAAGCTCCCTTGATATGGACAAGCATGTTCTCAGGAGACTCTCACACTTGGAGAACGTGGGTATGAATGCATCTAGGGAGTATTTTGCCCATTGTTGTGCGTGCGTCACTAATATTTGAGTGAATTTTTCAGGCCGAGAACCGAGTTCACTGCCCAAAACTCAATGAAACATTTAGGAATGCAAGATAACAACAACAAAAAATATATAAATTCAATTACGTGAGGAAGGAATTGACCCGACCCCTAGTTTTCATGAGAGGAATTCCATCAAACATGTCAAAATTATGAAATCTAGAGGTTTAAACAACACATATGGCATAGGGGTCTCATACTCATCTCAAAATCACTAAGAAACATTTATGCCTAAACACATTAGCTAGAATTTCATCCTTTACGCCATAGATACATTGTTCATTCATTTATAAGTAAAAACATAATGGGATCCATACATAGCCATTTCCATAATACATGTCCATAACCAAGATAATAACAACAAAAATACCAAGGAAACAACAACCATATAATCCACATATGAACCATTATAATACTCATGAATTAACAAGGAGAAATAACCTCATATTAATGATGCAAACACTAAAGAGGTTCGGGACTTCTACGAACCACCCGAACATAGACATGGGTGCACAAAATGTCTCTTTAGGGAGTCACCCCCATTACATATTCCAAGCAAGCATGTGCGATATTATGAAATAAATCGATCAAAAACATCGAGGGCTCACAAAGGCCAAACCACCTCAACCCATCAAATAGTGATTCCACCTCATGATCAAACATCACAAAACCATCACAAGATTGGTCTCTACCCAAGCCTTCTAGGGCTCCAGAGTGTTTGTTCCAACCCATGCTTCCAAAACTAGTAGTTTAACCCACAACTTACTCTTGGCTTCGAGAGTGTTTGTCCAACCAAGGCTTCGAGGACTAGTAAATCAACCCACGAAGGGGTTTGAGATCATTTTTCCAAGCAAGGCTTCCATGACTAGTAACTCAACCCAAGATGTTACAGCTCTTTGAGAGCATTTGTCCAACTAGGGCTTCGAGGAACTAGTAATTCAACCCAAGCTAAAGGAAACATGAGAGCCAACTGAAAGTTAAGGAAATGAGCCCACAACACCATGGATATCTAGGATATGGAAAGGCTAGGAAAATCCACTATCAATCCAAGGAATCCTCCATGACAATGAAAAATCATGACCTATAAACCACATGCACATGTCATGCATGCCAAAACTAGTGAGGAAAAGATACATAAAAATTGGTACCTGCAAGAAAAATTCATTGTAGCTGCTGATCCCGATGGAATCTTGTGCTTTCCTACTATTCCATTAACCTATTGCACCAAAACTCCAAGTATGCCACACACCTACAAGATTTCTCCAACAAAACTCTAAGTGTCCAAGAGTATGAGAAGAGAAAATAGAGGGAGAGCTCGAAAATTGAACTCATAAAAATTTGTCAATTGATCTTGAGAAGCCTTTTTAATAATGAGGCCTCTATTTTCTTCATTTTCCATTATTTTCCTTCATTTTCCTCCTCACATGCAACATGTGACCTTTCACCTTGCTATTCTCCTAATTTCCATTATTTTTTATAAATAAATGTGCCAAAATTCCATTTTCCCTTCCCAAAGCATTTTCCATTACCTTTGCCAATTTCCTTAGCCATTAATTAATCACCACTCATCCCCATCACCATGCTTTTGCCAACATTAAACCTGGAATAAGTCTTCCATCAACCATGATTATTTTTCCTTTATTAACTTTTATTACATGGAATTTTCATGAGGGTTGTTACAAAACCCTCTCCCTCGGGGGAACACTATCCTCAATGTTCAACAACACCTACAACCAACAAGGCTACTGTAAGAAAAACATACTACACATGGATCTTTAGAACTTAGCTTGTTGTAGTATTTATAATGATCGTCATGCTAAGAACCAAAGCAACATGACAACATAACAAGTATAACATCATAATGACATCAGACCCATACAACTTATTAGATCTATATAACATAGCTCATGGCAGTATTTACATCCATATACATAGGTACATATACCAACCATCATGAAAGCATGTACCAAAATCATAAACTAAAGACATATACGAAAACATGTGCTGAACTAGCAAATAAGGAATGATACATAACCTACATATGATCTCACATCTCCCATGTAGCTTCATGAGGCCCAAAGTGCTTTTGTTGGACTTTAAATGGATTCTAATAATATCATAATGAATGTGATCCCCACTAAATTTTTTAAATGTTACACTTTATTAATGGGAATTATTGTGTGTCTTAAGTGAGACATTCTTGCCCCTATAATATGGAATATGTTAAGACATTCGACACCAATAGGCCACATTTAAAAATATTTCATTAAGCTTGAGTCTATCATAGAGGAAACATACTACAATGGTAAATTATTGTCTAAAATCTTTGAAATATAGTAGATGAGTTAAATTAGGGTTTAATGAGTGAGGAGGTAGGGTTTAACTTACAAAATGCGTTGAAGTGACTTGAATTCTTTTAACCCTCACCCTAAATTTCCCCTAAGCTTATTTAGCGATGCTTAATATTCTTGAAAATGGGTTGGGAAAGGTATAAGGTGGCATTAGGAAGAGGTGCTTGAGGAAAAAATGTTATTTTATTGGCCCTTGGGAAAAATGGAAAAGAAATGTTACTTTTAGGAATTTTTTTGGCTATGTTAATGTACAATTCCTACCTCAAGAGATATGAATTTGCGAGTAAGTCATGATGGTAATTGAAGTAGTTAAATACTACTAAATTAATTCCTAACTAAAAAATATTTATAGAGCAACATAAAAAATTTAGGGTTTTCTTCACCTTAAATTTGTTTAGGGTTTTCTTCACCAAAAATTCATTTCTCAACATATTTTCGTTAATGTTATAGTTAATGGTTTATATTTACATGCCTCAATTCATACATGTGAAATATATTTTAGAAACTAGAGCTTTATTTACAAGTTGACGAGGATTTACAGTGGTTTACTCTGAAAGCCACGAGTAAATTAATTTCATAAATTTGGATGCACACAAATTAATTGACTCCTTTTAGTTGGAAATGGTTCCAAATAGATTTCACAAGATTTATGAGAATTTAAATAGGGTTTAATTATATTTTAGGATTTCTTTTTTTCTTCCATTACTATGCAAATAAATTTTGGGAATAAGATAAGAGAAATATGTTTATCTCATTTACAATTTGTTATTTAATTACTTAAGAAACTAACTCCGAGTTTCATGTCACACAATTTATTCATTAGGGGAGGATTGTATTTCAGATAAACTATGATTATGGAAGACTATATTAGCATAAAGTTACATCCATTCAAGCCCATGTGCATGGAGGTCCTATGTTTAGGGGGAAAATTACTATTTTAAAACATTTATGAAAGAGGTTAAACTATTTGTAAATATTTATGAAATATATATTTGTTTAATAGACATTTACTTAAAATAATTATCAATACATTTGTATAAAACCCTTGTTTTCTCATTTGAGAGTGGGTGGTTGGTAGTGTGGAAGAACCTTTGTAGATACTAAAATTGCTTGTATATGATACACAACTTTCATTACTAATTTTGAAGATTATTCCTCATGATTCTCGTTTGTTTATTTTGTTTTATCTATTATTATGAATTGGAATTATAGTCAATTAAATGTGAGGCTTGATCTCATTTAGACTTTAAATCACTTGGTGTTGTGTTCTGATATCGATATTATCAACACAATTATTGAAAGAGTTATCCTGAGTTATTTACGATTGAAAATTTATCCTTCGTTAATACAATTCATGTTTTACACTGATTATAAAATTACGTGTTATGTTTCTATGTTAAAACATTCGTGTATTCCTAACAGTGTATGTTGTTCTCTAACATGCTCACATTTTACTCTTGCGTGAATCTCAGTCCCGATATATAATATTTACTGCACATGTTTTCGTCTAACTAGAGCACACTTTTTAATGTGAATATGTTGATACATTTGTGACTCTCAACAATGTATTTTTTTCTCTAAATCCTGACATTTTACTCTTGCATGAATTTCTGTCATGATATATAATATTAACTATTTTTCAGCATAGAGTGTAATGAACATGCCTACACCTTCTTTACATGTTTTCATCTGAACAGAATGTAGATTTTAATCCTACTATGTTAATGCATTTGTGACTTACTAACAGTGTATGATGTTCTCTAAATCCAAATGTTCTATTCTTACGTGAATTTTAGTCTGGATATACAATATTAACCGTTTTTCAGCATAGAGGGGAACCAACGTGCCTCCTCCTCCTACACATGTTTTCATCTAATCTGAGCGTAGTTTTGTTTTAAAACCAATGTCTTTATTTTATTTTATACAATATTTATACCTTCCTTATATTCACTTTTTATTATTGTCGTATCTTGTTATTGTTGTCTTACTCACTCGGAATCTAACTTGAGAATTGTATATCATAAATTTTTTCCTTCCTCTTGTGAATGTCACAATGTTGGGTCCCTATAATACTAGTGATTACCCCATTACTATTGTGGTTGTACACCTTATGAATATTGTTGTGCCCCTATTTTCCCCATATCGTTATTACTGTGCCCCATAGAATCCCTCTATTGTTATTTTTGTGGCGTTATGTTATTATTGTTAGCTCGGCTGGGTTATATTGTGACTCCTTAGACTCCTATATATAGAAAGGAGGTTTTATCATTTGAATCATCGAAGAATTGTTCATCTATGTAATGTAAAGGAGGTTTCCCCCTCAAAGAGGCTGAATTCTAAGGCGTTGATCTATCTTTTCTATCTTTTCTTGAGTTGGTTTCATTACATTTGGTATGAGAGCTTTGGATTCTAGGGTTTCGCTGCTCCAAACAGGTCATAGTGGCATTTTCTCTATAACCTTTTTTTCTGCGATGTTTCAGAAGCTAAAAAAAAACCCATTTGAGAATATATCACACTGAATCTCATGTCTGAATTTTAGATCTTTTTGCGCTATATTTTCAGAGATATGAACTGAGGAAGTTGGTCCTTTTGCAGAATCTTGAATTACATGCAAAACAGGTGACATGGGGAAAATCGTCATAACTTTCTCTCTGCACATTAGATAGAAAGAGGACGAAATGTAGTTTCTCGTATATATTTTTTAGAGCCAAAGGTCAAATCAGGGACACGTGGTACGTCGTACAAGTTCGCTCTACCGAATTAGTCTATAATGAGGCCACTGTGGGCGATTTGGCATAACTCTTCATTGGAGAATCCAATTGGGGTTAGACTGGTGGAATTAGAAAGAGGACATAGAGGGCTACTGCAATTCACAATTTCACAACTGGATGATCTGAAATTACAGAGATACATCAGAGTCAATATCGAGCTCCTACAAAGTGAAAAAAGGGTGTGTATATTTTTTTTAAATGTTTGCTTAAGCTTGGTTTGAAAAATTATTTTGAAGGAATTCAAAGGGCATAGTGAAGAATTATTATTAGTAATTGATTCCCCGAAGAAAGAAAACGAAAACACCTAGTAGGCGACCTGAAAGCTCTAGCATGACTCATGAAGAAGAGGAAGAAATGCAACATGATATATAAAAATTACGAGACCAAGTGCAACAAGTGTCACTTGCACAAAAGAGAACAAAATCTAAGCTGGATTGTTTAAAGAAAGGTGTAGAAGCTAAGATGGGTGATTTGAAGATAGATTTGAAGACAGACATGGAAGAGTTGAAGATAAATATGAATAAGTTGCTACAAGAAAGGGTCACTAAGGATGAAAGGGTAGTAAAGGAAACTCATGATGAGAAAAAAGGAAATGTTAATCATGATTCCATAGAATCTAATGTTGGATCAAAGACCCGCCACATTCCAAAAATATATATGAGGAAGTTTGATGGCAAGGATCCCGCAAGATGGATATTATAGATGGAGCAATTTTTCGATCTCAATAATGTGCAAAACACACAAAAGGTACGTATGGAAACTTTATATTTGGAACCAAATAAGTTTGTATGGTATCAATGGCTTTGCTCTTTTAAACAATTTATCGCTTGGGCAATTTTTACAGAAGAACTGATAGCACATTATGAGGCTACAAAAAGCAACACTTTTTTTAGCCAATTGATAAGTCTCAAACAAAAGGGTTCAATAATGGAGCACATTGAGGAGTTCCAAAAATTGAACATAAGGGTACAAGATATTCCAGAGGAGCATAGGATTGGTGTGTTCATAGGGTCTTTAAAGGATAATATCCAACATGATGTTCACCTTTGGGAACTTGATTCATTAGAGAAGACATTCAGGTTAGCAAGAAAAATGGAAAGCAAAATTATGGCAACGAGGAAGCATACCACTCACATCTATAAAGACGGAAGTGTTGTTGCCGCTAGTGTTCCACAACATATAAGGTTGACACTACAACAATTGGAAGAAAAAAGAGCAAAAGGGCTTTGTTACAGTTGTGATAGCAAATACACTAAAGGTCATAAGTGTGCTGAGAAGAAATTATTCTACATAGATTGTAAAGATGAAGAAGAAAAGGAGAAAGAAAGGTCAAAAAAAGAGGATATACTCCAGGAACAAAGCCTAGATGAAGAACAAATGAATCTGACCATATCTTGTAATGCATTGCCGGGAATTACCACTCATTAAACCATCAAGATAGAAGGACAAATCAAGAATAAAAAGGTAATAGTGTTGATTGATTCAGGAAGTACTCACACTTTTATTCATCGTAAGGTAGCAAAAGAATTGAATTGCTTCTTATATCTAGCACCAGAGTGTCAAGTGATGGTTACAAATGGAGGAACAATAAATTGCTCTCGAAAGTGACATAATATCGAGCTATCCATGGGAGAATATGTATTGACTATCCCAATGCTTTCGATTCCAATGGGAGGTGATGATATTGTATTAGGAGTCCAATGGCTACAACCCTTGGGTGCAATAGCTTTTAATTTTCAAGAAATTTTCATGAAATTTTCTATGGAAGGAAAGGAAGTTGGATTAAGGGGTATTGCAGGGGAACCGGGAAAGATAATCATCTCTAATGGAAAAAGGAATGAAAAGGTGGAATTGCACAATTATGTCCACTAGATGTTTCCACATTGGAATCATCTATTTCTCCAGATCTCCAAATAGTCTTGGACAACCATTCCAAGGTATTTGAGACTCCCAAAGGTCTCCCACCTATTCATGATCATGATCATTCTATTCATCTGATTCCAGGAAGTGTTCCTCCAAACATCAGGCCATAGAGATATCCCTATGCCCAAAAGAGTGAAATTGAACGTATGGTTGCAGAAATGCTAGAGGCTGGTATAATTCAACCAAGTCAAAGTTCTTTTTCTACTCCAGTAGTATTGGTGCACAAGAAGGATGGATCATGGCGCATGTGTTCGGATTATAGGGAGCTCAACAAGCTCACTATTATTTGATGAATTACTGGATGAATTGCAGGCATCAATTTACTTCACCAAGTTGGATCTTCATTCAGGATATCATCAAATCAGAATGAAGACAGAAGACATTCTGTAAACAACATTTAGAACTCATGAGGGTCATTATGAATTTTATGTCATGCCTTTTGGCCTTACGAGTGCACCCTCAACATTTCAATGTTTGATGAATTCAATTTTCAAACCATTTCTTAGAAAATTTGTGTTAGTATTCTTTGATCACATACTAATCTACAACAAGTCTTGGAAGGATCATGTTGAACATGTTGACAGGGTGCTACAACTATTGGAGGAAAAACAATTATATGCAAAAAGATCCAAATGTTTCTTTGGAGTACAAGAGGTGGAATATCTGGGTCATATTGTATCTCATGAAGGAGTTAAGGTAGACCCTAGACAAATTAAAGCCATTAAGGAATGGAGAATCCCCACATCCATAAAGCATCTGCGAGGATTTCTGAGGTTGAAATGGTATTATCGCAAGTTTGTTAAGAATTATGGGAGAATAGTAGCACTTCTAACAACATTAATGAAGAAAGATGCATTTTCATGGACTCTAGAAGCAATAGAGGCCTTCGAACATCTTAAAGAGGCAATGTGCCAAGAACCTGTCTTAGCTACACCGAACTCCACAAAAACCTTAATTGTGGAATGTGATGCTTCAGGAAATGGAATTGGTGTTGTTTTAATGCAAGATGAAAGACCCATTTATTTTGAAAGTTGTCCAATCAAGGGAAACTTTTTACACAAAGCTATTTATGAGAAGGAAATGTTGGCAATACTCCATGCACTTAAGAAATGGTGACCCTACCTAATGGGAAGACAGTTCAAGGTAAAACCAGATCATAACAGCCTTAAATACTTTTTAGAACAAATATTATCCTCTAAAGAGCAACAAAAGTGGGTCACAAAGATGTCGAGTTATGAGTTTGAAATCATCTACAACAAAGGGAAGCAAAATGTGGTGGCAGATGCACTCTCAAGAAAGGATGAGGATGTGGAAGCATTGTTGTGTGCCATTTCTATTATCCAACCAGATTGGATAAATGAAGCAAGGGAGGAATGGAAGAATGACGAAGAAGTGTGGGCACTTATTCGAAAGTTAAAACAAGATTCCAGTACGTCTGATACATTTAGTTGGCAAAATGATTCGTTA